>CAKAOI010026577.1:0-28978 GCA_916701655.1 Sebastiscus albofasciatus
TATATATGCCTAAATGTTTGGTGCACACATACTCCCACAGTGTTCCCATTCTCCCAGCTGATGTCTCACTTTTCGGCAGCTAGCTAAAAACTTAGTTCTGGGTTCTCTTAATACATCCATGGTTCTTTAACCTGTTGGTAGAGCGTCCCGTTATATTTGATATATAATATACAACCTATCATCCCATCCCACAGCAGCATCTCTGTTGTTAGCAGATGGTGTGGGCCCATGGATGTATTAGTGAAGGCCAGGTGTCTTGGTAAAGACTCAGGTCAGACCAATCAGCTCTGGAGTGCTCTCCTATTGGTCTCTGATTGGTCTCTTATTGGTCTCTGATTGGTCTCTAAGTAGTCTCTGGGTATCTGGGCCATAAAAGTCATGTTCCCACGCATGGACGCATGAAAATGATACATTTTATACAAAGTTCCCACTGGGTCATAATGAGTAGTAGTAGTAGTGACAAGTCCCAGCATGTGTGAGAGGAGGGGGCTTCTTTATTAAACAGTAATCAGGCGGTTCAAACCTGATTCATACCTGATCATTTAGTTATCAAACAATGTCCTTGTCCAAAGAACCGTCCTCGGTGGCCTCCGAGCGGCCCCGCCAGCAGCCCAAGTGCACCCGGTGCCGTCATCACGGCATCCTCGTCCCGCTGAAGGGCCACATCAGGTACTGTCCCTTCCTCCACTGTGACTGCTGGAAGTGCTTCCTGATCTCAGAGCGGACCAGGACCACGAGCCTCCAGAAGAGTCTGAAGAAAGACAGAAATAAAGAGCAGAGAGCGGCCGTCCACACCGGGGACACCGGGGACAAACCTCCGGCTGAGGTGACATGTAGCGCCTCGTTGGCCGCGGATGGAGACCCTCGTCGGGCTGCGGCCCTGGAGCGAGCTGCCGCCTCCACCACCTGGAGCCCTCACGACCTCCGGAGGAGACCTGAGGCGGAACGAGACACTGTGGCCGGCCTGGACAGCGGGAAGATGCTGCCCTTCACTTCCAGTACACATTTTAGTAAGTTATTTTATCAGTTAACGTTATTTATAATGTGTTTAAAGTGTAGACTGAAACAACTCCAAGTTATCTATAAAGTTACACTGAGGACGTTTTATACAGATAAATATAGAAGTTGGGTTACATCAAGCAGAGTTGTTATGATATAGATCAACTTTATAAAATAACAACAAAACAATGAATTATGATCCACTTTTAGAGAATCACAAACAAGTGAAAACAAAACTGTCTGACTGGACATTAAGAGAATAACACAATAAGTTATTTAGCCTGATGTTACACACAGCTGGTCTGGGAGGAAAACTAGAAGTTCACAAGTTCTATCCAGAGAATCATCAGTCCATGGATCAGATGGAGAGCCTGGCAGGGAATGGGTGAGTGCTACTGGGACATAAAGAGTCATAGTCAATAAAGAGTCATAGTACAGTATGTCATAAAAAAAATGGAAAGTTATAGCCTAAAATATGCCATAAAATTGTCAACCGATGTCATGAAAAAGTCATAATATAGTATGCCATAAAAATGTCATAGTATGTATGTCATAATATAGTATGTCATAAAAAATATTGTAAAACAGTCTTAGTATATTATCTCATAAAAGTGATAGTACAGTATGCCAAAAGAATGTCATAAAAAACATAGTATGTCATAAAAAGTAATTTCAAAAAGTCAGTATTGTTTGCCATAAATGTCATAAACGCCATAAAAAAGTCATAATATAATATGTCAGTAAAGAAAAATCATAAAAAGTCAGTATTGTATGCCATAAAAATACCATCAAAAAGTCAGAGTATATTATGTCATGGAAAATTCATAGTATAGTATGCCATAAAAATGTCATAAAAATGCCACAGTATACAGTATATAGTCATAAAAGGTCACAGTATAGTATGTCATCATAGTAGGCTATAGTAAGCCATTAAAAAAGTCATACTATAACCTTACAATTTGGGATTTTCTATCTAACGCTAAATAAACAGTTTTGTAATTTCTAAACTTTATAGAGACCATGTTCATTCATTTATATAGCACGACATGGGTTTCAAAGCTCTTTACACTACATGTCAACATTCACACACTGATGTATGAACTGATGTAAACACCATGCAAGGTGCCAACTTTGCCCATCAGGATCTGATCTAAATAGCAGCCGGGGATCGAACCACCGACGATGGACGACCTGCTCTACCCTCTGAGCCACAACACCTGCAGCTCACTTTCAATATTTTAACGGAAATACTGTACATTTTATTTTTACTCTGAAAGGACTTAAAATGATTAGTCTTTGGACTCTCTGACTCCATCTGATTTAATAAAAATAATGACCTATAAATCACGTAGATACTATTGTTACATCTTGAGACTTCATAGTAATACTAATTCATATTTACATAACACAGTTCATGCAAATGGAAAACAGATCAAATGAATTATTATCATCATTAAGATAATAGAATAGTAAATTATGTTAAAAAATATATGTAATGTAATTAAAATATAACTGAATGTTTAGAGCTGAAACAATTCAAGACAAATAATCGATTAGATTATCGAACCAATCAGCAGCTGTGATAAATCAAATAGTTTCAGTCATTTTTTCAAACAAAAGAAGCCAAACATTCGGTGGTTACCACTTCTGACATGTGAGGATGTGCTGCTGCTTTTCTTGCTCATATTATACAGTGGTGGAATGTAACTAAGTACAAAGTATAGTACTTGTACTTGAGTATTTCCATTATGAAACATATATATGTCTACTCTCCACTACATTTGTCTGACAGCATTAGTAACAGGTTACTTTTCAGATTTCATTTTTTCATACCCTTCCTGTCCAGTGAAAACCATGCATCTCAATTTGGTGATTTTTAAATAGACGATTTAAAAATCCTCTCGGATCAGCTGGAAACGCATCATCACAAAGCCGAAAAAAGGGCGTTTCTCTGACTTTTTAGAGATACGTGGTTCTCACAGGACAGCAACGCTACAAACATATGATGATCTTATAGAATATGATGCTTTGCCGTAGATAAGACTACCCAACAGTATATACAGGATTAAAAACAACACAACCATAAACATCGACAGCAGTAAAATCCAACATACACATGAATGCAGCAGGAATATTAATCCAGAAACATCAGATATACATCAGATATATAATAGTAAAACACTGACAGGGAACATTTTACTGCACAGTGACTACTTTTACTTTTCATATTTACATGTAGTTTACTTTACAAGTACTTTTTGCTGATAATACTTGCACACTTACTTTAGATTTTGAACGCAGAACTTTTACTTGTAGTGGAGTATTTTCCCAGTGTGTTATTGCTATTTTTATTTAAAGGAGACATGTCATGCTCATTTTCAGGTTCATACTTGTATTTTAGGTTTCTACTAGGACATGTTGACATACTTTAATGTTTAAAAAACACTTTATTTTCCTCATACTGTCTGCTTGAATATACCTGTATTCAACCTCTGTCTGAAATGCTCCGTTTTAGTACATTTCAATAGAATTTCAACAGAATTGCGTTGCTAGGCAACAGATTGGGTCCATGTTTACTTCCTGTCAGCTGATGTCATTCACATACACTGCAACAGGAAATAAACTGGGACCCATTTAGAATGTTTACATTTAAAACTTTGAAATGGTCTAAATATTGTAAATTTGTGACATCACAAATGGACAGAAATCCTAACAGCTTGTTTCAAACGCGCAGTTTCTGAATACGGGCTGTGTGTATTTCTCCGTGGATTAAGCATTTCGATACTTTCACAGTATTTATATGGAACTTAAACTTGCTTTATAAGCCATGAAAATGGCACTTTTTACAATATGGGACCTTTAAGTAAAGGATGTAAATACTTCTTCCACCACATATGATAGTTCATTGAATATTTGGGGGTTATAGACTATACGATCAACAAAACAAACAATTTGAAGATGTCATCATGAACTCTGAGACATTTTTATGATATTTATTTTCCCTTTTTTTCATTTCATTAACAAAACAATCAATTAATAGATTAAAATCATTAGTTGCAGCCCTAGTAATGTCATCATGTTTATATTCTGGCCAGTTTAGACTGAATTGTTGAATGTTGTTAGATATGGAGAAACCTCCTCCCTCACCCTAAAACACCTGTCTCAAATGAAAGGAAAGGAACATGTAGCTGATAATGTCTTACCTTTCCTTTCAGACGCCCCTCACTCTGGTGAATTTGTCCAGGGTCCTCCTCTGCCTGTTATTCACTTCCCATTTAGGATGTCAGCTCATCACCCCAGCAGTTACGTGCCGTATCCGAACCTCCTGCTCAACGTGCCGTGGTTTCCGCCCGTGCCTGTTGGGCATTACAATGATGTCCTCCGTGGACCTCTGATGTTCCCCCACTTCCGGCCAGGTTCTGCACATCATCACCCACCTCCACTTGAGCCTGGACCTCCTGCTGTAAGTGACTGTTCCTCTTTGCTGTAAAAATAAACTGCTATTATGACCTAATAAAAATGTATGCATTTGTTTAACTCGTCAGGATTGCAGACGGGTCTTCTTCACCCTTCAACCACCCCCGTTCCCAGAGTCCTTCCAGGAGGAGCTGATGTCCAGGCAGCACCCACAGCCTCCTCGGTTCAAACACACGGAGCGAGACGTAGAAGAGCTGGATTAAAGCAGCATGAGTCAGATAACAGAGGAACTAGATTATAGGAACTGAGCTACTTCCTTCAGGTTTTGTTGCAGTTTGTTGGCAAACCTGCTTGTTTTCTCCTGTTTTGTATTAAAACACATGGATTGACAACAGTTCTGTTAAGACTGCTGCCATTTCTGCACACTGTTGGTTGTAATATATTGATATGATAACGGCGTGGCATTGTTGATAAAAGAAGCCAGCTGAAGATTAGAATTATTTTGTGTTTCTAGGTTTAGAATTTGTAATACGCTTGTTTACTAAGAAAAATAAAAGTTGGTTGGGTTTATTCTTTTAATATCCATCTTTTTTTGTCTGGACCGCAGAGAGCCAGCCCTACAATAAACCTTTAATAAACCTTTCATTGACAAATAGCAAAGTGAAAATAGAACAAATACAAACACAGATGATGCCAGGGGATCAGAGCACTGACTGAAAACATACATCAATTAATAACAATGTTATACAGGGTAAAAAGATTTATGGTTTTGATAAGCCTTTCTATTTTTAGAATATATACGATTAAAGCCATGTATTGTTTGGGTTCTTTTTCAAAGATGAAAAAAAGGATAGTTTATGAGTGGAAAATTTAGATTTATGAATATGAGATTTTGCCAGTAATAGGATCAAATTAATAATATAATATTGATTTGCTTTGGTAGAAGGGTAGGAAAATAAACCAAACAATACATTTTCACAGGAGAGGGAAACATTCAGAATCAATATAATATAGGCCTATCGGGAGATAAAAGTGCAAATGTGTTGTCAAAAAATACAAAAGTGGGGACGAGACAAAAATAGGTGATATAAATCTTCTGGAACAAGTTGAGAAAATGAGCAGTCCACAACAATGTCCTTTTTATATCTTTGTAGGAATGCCTTGGAGGGATTAAAGCGATGAAGTCACTTCCTTAACCTTATTTAAAAATCAGATATTTAGAAGGTAGGCACCATATTTTCTTCCAGTCCAGGTCTGATGTGAGCTTATTCCAGTAAGAAACAGCATTTGGAACCAGACCATTTCTTTTTGAAATAAAGCACGTCCAGTATATCACAGTTATTACTGTTCTTTTTAGAGGAGACAGATCCAGCCAACACCAGTAACAGCAGGTTCCTGTGGTAAGAAAGTCAGTTCAGTCACTGACTGAGTGATGAAGTTACACGATTGGTCGGCAGAGTGTTGGAGTTTCCTCATTGGCTGTTCCTCAAAATGATAACGAGGGGAACAGTCCTTTATGCTAATGAGCCCGTCCAGCGTGACGCTTCCAGCTCGCGAGACTTGGACCAAGCTTTGAAACTATGTGACAGTTCTAAAATTAAACTACATCTAACAGTAACATAGTCTATTTCTAGATTAAAATGTTTCCAGAGGTAGATTTTGGTGGAGTGTTTAGACGGAATAACAGAAAGTTTACGAGCAGGCCGTCATGTTGTTTCCTGTTTGAAACAGTGAGCAGAAAACCAGGAACCAATCGGAACCAACCAGGAACCAATCAGGAGCATCCCTGAACAGCCAGTTGAGTGGAGCAGCCTGGGCTGCGTTGGAATAGGCCTTTTATCTTAGGAAGGTTCCTAACAGAGTGAAATGACCCTCTCAGTACCTCAGTAGCAGCCATGACAAGAGCTGTTTGAATCCTCTAACTGCTGAGGAAAGGAGCTTCAATGCTTCCGTTATTATCTCCTTTAACAGAGGATACACTGGACCATCCTTTACCAAAGGAAAGAAGAGAATAACATCCCACAATTCCTTGCGGCCGCAGCATTTAAAGCGACGCACCATTCGAACATGTGACAATTACCTCAGTAAAAAACAAAACAAGAATAACTAATAAAATGAACAGTAAACAGTCAATTAACAAATAATCAACATAAATAAATATTACATGTCCAAAAAGAAGTTGGAAGAAGTTTATGGTCCTACACCTTCTCCATAACTCGAACAATATCTCAATATTTATCATATATTCCTTTGTTTATTTCAGTTCCAACCTTGGTAATGAAGTGATATTTTTCACCGGTTGTCCACCTTAGGTCAGATGATCTTTATTATAAGTTGATAGAGTGTTCCAGCAGCAGGAGGACCTGTGGTATCGCGGGTGAAGCAGTCTGTCATTGAAAGAATTATTATTTAACAACGTACGGGGGGAGCAGCACCTTTTGTAGTCCATCTTCAGAACATTGTAGTTTCACCACGGCAGACTGACGTCACTAACATCCGCCGCCGACGCATCATAATTACAGAGTCTAGTGAAAGAGCAGTCGGATTCTCTGAACACCGCAGTTGTCTTTTCCTGAGTCCTTCTGAAGTCTCCTTCTCACCTTTCCTTGACCTCATGACATTTTCCGTCGAGGTCAAGGAGAAGTGGTTAGGAAAAGACGTTAGGATGTAATTTTCTGACTTTTCAAATGCAACCTTGGTCCTCACCAGACCTGGTGGACATGTCCCGCTGGATTTAACATTACAGACATGACCACTGACTATCTGTCAGCTTCACAAATGGACAGAAATCCTAACGGCTTTTTTGAAACGCACAATTTCTGAATACGGGCTGTGTGTGTTTCTCCGTATATTGAGCGTTTTGATAGTTTAACAGTATTTATAGAGCAGTTAAACCTGTTTTATAATATAAAAGACATGAAAATCTCACTTTTTACAATATGGGATCTTTAAATCTGCTTTAATTCTGAAGACTAGTGAAGAAAATTATCTACAGACATTTGTCAAAAAATTGTTTCTCTCTAAAATATTATAACTCAACAAAAATCATTGTATTAGTAAAAGTTTAAAAAAAGCTGTCAAATTGTCTTGGGGTAAAAAAAAGTAGTGTTTAGGTGGTAAACTAAGAGCACCACCAATCCAGTTAATAATTAACACTAGCAGCTTTGAGTGGGCTTTAATCCATTTCAGTTACTTATTTGCTAAACTACACAAACATCTCCTAAAATTGAGCCTGCCTTTATAATTTCAGTTTGATTAATGGTATATTAGCTTTGGTGCAAATTATGACTAACAATCTTCCTAAAGAGTTGAGATCTTAAACATCCAACTCGCGGCCTGAATTTAAACAAAATGCCAGAGATTGATTGATTGACAGAGATAAACAACGACCTAAACAACTATTAAGTTATTAGTGTTTCTGATGCGGTTGAATTTCATGTGGAAAAATATCTATAATTTATACAGATTAGGCCTTTAATCTCCTGCAGCTTCCTAATACTAGTTAGCTCTGTCAAGTTCTTAATTTTTCCACAATGATGATGAAGTTTCATTTCATTTCATCATTATACAGAACTGTGTGTTTTCTCTTTATAGCCGGCCACCAGGAGGCGCTGCAGCTTCCTCCTGGATGACTTCAATGCACATCTACACTGATATGGAGATTTTCCTATATGCTGCTAGTGACTGGAAATTGATGGACATTTCTTAGAACTGCAGGGACACACATACACGTGTTACCTGTGTGGTTGTCAAGGCAACCAAAGGGATGACAGCTGAGTGTAAAAGGGGGATGAGATCTTTCTTTAGGCAGGAGAAGGGAAGTGTGTGATTGATGTGTCTCAGCTACAATCTTCCAAATAATTAACTGACTTTAATGAGTTTATTAGTGACTTTTGTTTAGATTTTAGTGTCCAAATTCGTAATTGAAACTTGTTTGTTTTCCCTAAACTGATTTGCATGGTTCTAAACTTGTGAAGTGAATGTATGGGATTACAGCCTGTTACTGAAAGGTCAATCTTAAATTGAAGTAACTAGGCAAATTGGAAGAAAGGCATGTGCATGTGTGTGCGAGTGCATGTGTGTGTGTGTGTGTGTGTGTGTGTGTGTGTGTGTGTGTGTGTGTGTGGAGGTCAGCCATCTGGTTCCCATTGAGACTCGAGGTGGAACATTTAACTCACCTTTCACCCAATTCTCCTGGTGAACAAACTTTCATGGTACCATGAATCCTCCACATGTACAGTATCTGTAGTGTGTTACTGATCTTTACTCACACTGACTCTGTACTCTTCTCTCATTACTTCACATGCATTTCTCTTTTGGTGGATTTCTTCTTTCCTTTCTGTCTCGTGCACATACACTCAGTCTGAATTCATCTGCTGGCAGGTTTGTGCATGTGTGAATATTAAATTGTAGGGAAATTATTATTTATTTATTTAATCAAAACATGAAATCTGAAGGTGAAATTCTCTCATGGTCTTAGACAAGAAGTTTTCAACGCCTTTCTTTGAAAAGCTTACAAACTTTTGTATAAATAGTATTATATCTCACGTATATGCATTATTTTTGTCTTTTTAATATCCTATGAATTTCTCATTCCACTTTTTTAAAGTAAGTTTATGGGGCTAATACAGAGCAACATTATTGCATGGGTTTACAACTGAGATGCCACCACAGTAATGGCTGCTTCTCAATTAGCCTATAAACATGTCATTAAAGCCTTAATATTCAATGGAATTTCTGATTGATTGGAGCGTTTAACATGAGCAGCGATGTCTGAACAAAGAAAATAAAGGTCTAACTTTAAAGGTGCTAAACGCAAAATTGAGAGCATATCTATTGCCTCTCAATGGCTCTCAACATGGCGACAGCAATGGTGCTGACAGAGTTAAAGCTGAAGAAGGCGAGATTGGAGCAAATATGATTTTATTTTTATAAAACGGTTGCTATATCGTGACAGTAGTACATGAAACAGGTAACCTGAAAAAAATCATGTGCCTCTGTGTCCTCCGGTGCTCCTAACGGCATCTGCAAGATTTCACAGACCGGAGGAAAACAAGCAGTAAGAGCTGATCTGAGATCTTCCGTCTATGAGAGTCGGCTGTCAATCACTCGCGAACTCCGACCAAACGGTCAAACTAAATGGTAAATGGTAAATGGACTTATTGGACTGGATTTATATAGCGCTTTTCTAGTCTTTTCTAGTCTTCCGACCACTCAAACGCTCTACACTACATGTCAGTATTCACTCATTCACACACACATTCATACACTGATGACAGAGGCTGCTAAAGGTGCCAACTTTGCCCATCAGGATCTAATCTAAATACTCATTGACACACCGATGGCTATGCCTTCGGGAGCAATTTGGGGTTAAGTGTCTTGCTCTAGGACACATCGACATGTGACCTGGAGCAGCCGGGGATCAAACCACCGACCTTCCGATTGGTGGACAACTTGCTCTACCCTCTGAGCCACAGCCGCCCAAGCTAGGCACCGCTGATCAAATACAAATTTATCTTCTGTTACGTAATGCCTATTTCTCTCCTCAGATGTTTTCAGAATCATCTTGTAGTAACACGGTTTAGCTGTAAAATGAGAAAGTTTGTGACGCCACCGCCATTGTGAAATCTGTTGAAGGAACGCCAAATTCTGGTCACATGACCGGAGCACAGCTAATAGGAACGCTCTCTCAATGAAATGACCTGTGATTGGTCAAAGTCTCCCATCAGGGAGAGATTTTCTAAAGCCTGAAAACAGAGCCATGAGGAGGAGCAGAAGTCTAGTTTTCTCTCAGAACACCTGAATTACAATATGTTGAAAAGTTAAAATGGATTTTTTGCCCAATGATGCCAAAAACATTATGCCTATTGACACTTTAATAATGTTTACCTATAGGGGGAGCCGGAGGGTGTGCACTACGCTTCCGCGACGATGCGGAATGGATCAGGGTGGCGTTATAAGCTGTAGTCATGAGTCATATGAGTGTAGTGCAGAGCGGCGGCCGTGAGCTAGCCAGTGGAGTACGCTCACATGCACAAACACGCACACGTGGCTGGCCCGGCTATGTAAACAAAGCACAGAGAAACTTGGATTACAACACACAGACAGTGACTTCATTCTCCTCTATATCTTTACAGCAAATAGTTGTTTGCTGTTATAATAAATCTCTGGATGCTGTATAGAGAACCTTCAAGCAACACAACGACACAAAAGGCATCATAAAATCAGTTTATAGATGTTTATAAAGTCTTGTCTGACGATTTGTGTGAATTTACCTTGAAACAAATCAGCAGAAAGACGTATCTGCATGTTGATTTCAAAGCTTGTTCTCTGGGACTCCCCCAGTCTGACTGTAAACTTCAGCAGCCGGGTTACATGGCCTGGCACCACCTGGCGCCGCTCGGCACAGCGTGGCACAGAGCGGGCCGGCGTAGCACACTTTGGCTCGGACCATCGGCACCAGCTTGGGCAGATGGTCTGCGGCGTGACGAGGGGGAGCCGGTGACGCAAACATCACCGAACAGCTGAAACAACCCACCAGATACAGGTGGTGAGACGATCCACTCCCACATACACACACACACACACACACACACAGGGATGATGTGTGTTACGTAACTGAGGTTGAGGGGCTCCTCTGTCTGTCCAGGGAGCCTACAATTCATAGCAGTAGTCATGGAAACACACACATTAGGACATGCATCCATGCCGACACACATGTAACTGCACATGGACATGATGAGTTACACAAACAGACATGTAAGCACACTTTGTGGATCTGATGTCTCAACAAAAAAGCTGTCAGAAGGGTCTCAGTGCCTCCCAATGGTCTGCTGCTGCACTTTCTGTGTAAAAGATTTCATTTATTATACAATATCTCACACATGCAGAGAGAAGAGGGAAATTATTAAAGTGAGGAACTATATATAATGTGAATAAATTGTGACTGATACTTAATGCACAGAGTGCCCTTTAATAGACTGAGCTACGTTTTTAATTCTGCACACCACCAACAGCTCTCCTCTGCACCTCTATAGACTGGTCTTACGGTATTCTACAAACAATGTGCGGCTTTATTCTGCACTTTAGTCTATTTTTTAGTCTACTTCAGTTGTTATCCCACATTATATTCCATATTTGACATTTCTTAAAGGTCCCATATCATGCTCATTTTCAGGTTCATACTTGTATTTTGTGTTTCTAATAGAACATGTTTACATGCTGTAATGTTCAAAAAACACTTTATTTTCCTCATACTGACTGCTTGAATATACCTGTATTTACCCTCTGTCTGAAACGCTCCGTTTTAGCGCATTTCAACGGAACTGCAAAGGAATTTTGTTGCTAGGCAACAGTTTGGGTCCATGTTTACTTCCTGTCAGCTGATGTTATTCACATACACTAACTTTTTACATTGGTGGCACTGTTGCTTCTAACTTTTTCATTTAGGTGCACCAGTACAAAATTTAGGTGCACCCAAAACTTTTCACAGCACCTTTTGGCGCCGCAATAATAGCCTACATTTTAAGCATTACCAGTTCCCACACACTGGTAATTTTTTAAAGGTCCCATATCGTGCTCATTTTCAGGTTCATACTTGTATTTTGTGTTTCTACGAGAACATGTTTACATGCTGTAATGTTCAAAAAACACTTTATTTTCCTCATACTGTCTGCCTGAATGTACCTGTATTCAACCTCTGTCTGAAACGCTCCGTTTTAGTGCATTTCAACGGAATTGCGTTGCCAGGCAACAGTTTGGGTCCATGTTTACATCCTGTCAGCTGATGTTATTTACATACACTGCAACAGGAAATAAACTGGGACACATTTAGAATGTTTACGTTTAAAACCGCGTAATGGTCTAAATATTGCATATTTGTGACATCACAAATGGACGGAAATCTAAACGGCTTTTTTCAAATCCACAATTTCTGAATACGAGCTGTGTGTATTTCTCAGTATATTGAGCGTTTTGATAGTTTAACAGTATTTATTAAGCACTTAAACCTGCTTTATAATGTTAAAGATCTGAAAATCTCACTTTTTACAATATGGGACCTTTAATATCTATATCTCCTTTGTTTTATTATCCAGCACTATATCACTTTCTGCACTATATTCACATTTCTAATAGTCCTGTATCTCAGTTGTTACCCTGCACTATATTCATTTTTAACAATTTCTTCATCTCCTGTTATTTTTATATCTGTTATATTTTTTTATACTCTGTATTACTTACTTGTGTCTTTTTACTAATATGTGTACTACTTACTTGTGCTTTTTTATTTACTAATATGTTTTGCAATATGGAACTGTGATGCTGGAAACTTGAATTTCCCTCGGGATCAATAAAGTTACTATCTATCTATCTATCTATCTATCTATCTATCTATCTATCTATCTAAGATCAAACAGTAAAGGCGTCAGTGTTTACATTATTTACATTTCAGTGTGTAGAATAAACATGGTTGTAGAGTTTGTGTTGTTACCTGTTTTCTGGTTTCTGAAGGATTTTGGATTCACCACCCTGCACCATAATCACAGCTGTCTGGAGCCAGAAAATCCTTTTTCTGTAAACAGTGTTCAGCCTGGATGGAGCAAAGTAGGGACGAGCAGGCGGCGACCACGTCGGCTGACCGTGACAGGCTGAGATCCAATCAAGGCTCTATATTTTGCTTATTGTCAACAAATTCCATGAAAAGACCAAAACCATCACACAGCAAGACACCAGAAAAGCTCTGTCGGTGAGTAAGGATAAGCCTTTATTGGTGTTTGGAGGGAAAAAAGCCAGACCACATAATGCCGTCATCTCTGTGTGAACAGCACACAACACTGGTGAGGAATCTGTGCTCTGCTGCGCTCATGGGACTTGTAGTTCATAACAGTCAGTCACAACATGGAGAAGTTAGCTGAGAATCCACAAAATTGAAGGAGAAATAACAAGTCTGTGTACATTATTGTTATCATCATTATTTTGTTGTCATTATTACCCGCAATGCTGTTTCATCGTACAGCAGAAAACTGTCACTGCCGCCACGAGAAGAGTCGCCTGGAAAAAGTTGTAACACGCTCAACAACACAGTTACATAGAAAAATAGCACTGTCAAAAAGTTTCTGAAACGTCTGTGAAGAAATCCAAAAATCCCAGAAATTAAAAAATAAATTCCCAAAAACAAAAGACCACGAAAAAAGGAAAAATATATATAAAGGATAGAACTCCAGCCCCATAATACACCTGGGGTTTAGTTAAGTTGGTTAGTTAGTTAAGATGTTGCCGACAGCCACCATCCACCAACGTGGGAAATCAAGTGAAAGTTGTTCTCGGTGAATCGAAAGGGGATTTAGGTGAGAATCAAATCACAGCTTCTCCTGAAGGAAACAAGCTGTTGCAGGAAACGACTGACAAGAAATTTATATCAACAACAGCAATTATAATCTGAGCAACTATGGCTGTATAGCAGTTAACAAGAACTTTAGTTTCTTTTTTTAAATATGGGAAGGTGTAGTCACCATCTCTAAATAAAGACACAACAGCTTTAAATGAACCGTTCACTAAACCCCTCCCCCAAACCAGCGACCGTCCAGTCATAGCTTAGCGACCGTAACTATTCTCTGGATTTCACATCCTGAAGAGGTGTGCACGGCGCTGTAGCGAGAGTGACACTCAACATTTTAAGAGTTTAGGGTCACTTCTTTTTTTTTCATAAAACAAGAAAAACATAAAAGCAAAAAGTAGGGCTGTCAAAGTTAACGCGTTAACGCAAATTCGTTTTGACGCCACTAATTTCTTTAACGCATTAACGTAACTTGTGAATTTTAGTTTGTGGCTGGCACAGTTTTAAAGCTAAAGTGAAGAGACTTGCATCATATGAAACTAGAAAACCAAAGGAATCCATTGGTAATCAATTGATTGATTGGTATTAATTGATTTCCAATATAAATATATACATATATTTGCATAAAGCCAGCATATTTACCCACTCCCATGTTGAAAAGAGTATTAAAGACTTGACAAATCTACCTTTAAAGTACATTTTAAACACATAAAAAATGTGCCATTAATTTGCGATTAATCACGATTAACTATGGAAAAACAATCATGTAATTAATCTTGATTAAATATTCGAATCGATTGACAGCCCTTGCAAAAACATTAACATGCATGGTTAACTAAAGAAGTAATATCAGAGTTTAAGGTAACATTGTCCCTGAATAACGTTAGCTTAATTAGATAGCTAGCCACAGCTAGGCCTAATAAAATCAGCCAGCGACCGTTATCATTTTACTTCTTTTTACTTCTGTCATACGCTTCAAAAATCATAAAGTGGTTTTCATTTGTGAGGATTATCTTGCTGAACAAAACGTGCAGGTATAACAATCCAAAATCCAATGGAACAATCCCATTGGCTTCTGCAACTGTTGCCATAGTGATATGAAGTTCTAGAAGGGAAGGCTTGATGGGCATAGCAACAGTAACTAAGGGGGGCGGGGCTTAGCGAATGGTCAGAGGAGAAAGTTCTCCGTCCCTTTGACTAGCTAGTTAGTAATAAACTGGGGCACAACAAAATCATAACGATGAAACCTGACAGATCTCAAATACTTTGCAACAAGAAAAATTAAATATAATTCCCCCCACCCAAAAAAAATAAAAAATTCGTTAATCCAATCAAAGACTTTTTTTGTGTTTTTTTTTAATGTGTATTTAATATCTCAGACAAAAACACCTGAGCAAAAACTGACAAAATGATTCCAATGGGATTTTCTGTAATATATTCAATTATGTATATTACAACTATAATCACATAATTCAAGCATATATCATATACATATATATATATATATCTAGTGAGAGAATAGTTTAATATTCAATAGTACAGTTGTATGGTACAGTAGCAGTAGGGTGCATTTCTCGTTTCTCATTGGGTAAAGTTTGAAGGAGAGGTATAGACAAGTGTTTGTGTGTAAATCTATATACGATTTATCGATACAATATTTAACAAAAGAAAGAAAAAAATAAACTAAAAAGAAGGAATAAAAGACAAAGAAAGGGTATAGGCAGTTCAATACTGTGTTTGAGATGGTGGAAGTGTTTGCGTCTGTGTGTGTGTGTGTGTGTGTGTGTGCGTCAGGTGAAGGATCAGATCAGATCAGCACCATAGAAGTCCATAACAACATCAACAACAACAATAAGGGTTAAAACCTGGGTGAGGACCATGTGTGTGTCCGTGTGTTTGTCGTGTGTCTGCATGCTGAAGGTTTCAGTCACTGTTCAATCTGGGCAAATCAACCCTAAACCAGTTAGTATTTCATTTTTGCACTTCCTGGACAAATCGAGGAGTAAACAGAGAGAGAAAGACTGCAACCGTGTTGTGTTATTGTTAACAAATTGTCCGTCTGTGTGAGTGTGTGTGTGAGCGAGCCACCGAACTCAATGCAAACCTGCCAGCGAAATTCTCCACCTTATTTATTTTCAAACATCTGCTCACATCCAGCTGTTCTGATGGCTAATTATTTCCTGTTTTTTCCTCTCTCTTTTTCTCCGTCGCCTTCAAAAAATAAAAGCCCTGCGATTATTTCAAAAATCAGACACGGAATCAAATAGAAGATAACAAATCAAGTGCTTGAACGAGCCCACAAAGAAAACAAACGAACACAAAAATTTCTTAAAACTATACAATTTTTGTTTCACCGTCTTCCTGCTAACGCCCCTCCGACACGCTCGAAAACAATCGTTACTAAGATACCGCGCCTCGTGTCGCACCGTGTGAAATACCTGATTCAACCGTGATACATTCTCTGTTATGCCTCCGCCTCCGACTAACCAGCTCAGTGAAATCGAAAATAGATTATCTGTTGTTTTAGCGATAAACAGCTGGGAGGAAAAGCGTTCCGTGTGGCCCCGTGACTGTCCAGCTAACAGCCCCTCCCCGCCCCCATATATAAAATATACAAAAGATTATCTCCAAAATCCTCCTCCTGGCTATCTCTGCTAATAGAAAAATATACAATAATCCTATGTCAAAATCTCTTTGCGTTATGGACGAAAACCTTGCACCTCTTCCTCCTCCTTCCTCCTCTTTGCTGGACTAGTCTTGCCTTCCTGCCCACTTCAAAAATATACATGTTTTTTTGTCCTATTTATAGAAAAAAATTACACATCTGACCTCTCCTGGCTTGTATCCGTGCCTTGAGCTTAAAAAGTGAGATTTCACTGGCATAATGTGAATTCAACACCCTGTTTGAACTGGCCGGAGCAGCGGCCGGGACGCACTACCTGCAAAAATGCCATGCGACACCGGGCGTAAGCACAGCACCGAGGGTGACGGAAGCTGCCGAGGTGACACACGGTGATACAGTACGTTGAGTGGATTCAGCGAAGCAGCATGTACAAAGAGAGTCAAACTGGAAAAGATGGCGTCGCTGTGCTTTCCCGTCGTGACATCCTGAAGCACAAGCGTGCGCACACTTTTTTGTGTTTGCGCCCGGTGTCGCACAGCGCTTACTGCAGATCTACGTCAGCCCTCTCCCTCGCCACTTCAACTAAAGTGCTGCTGTTGTTGGGTTTGCCTTGTACCCTTTTCTGGTTTCCTCCTCCCCTCCCGCCCCTTTTCTCCTTCGTCTTCGTCTTCTTCCTCCTTCCGCCGCCTCACAAGTCTCCGTGTCGACTCTCGTACTTGTTGATGATGTTCCTGCAGCGGCCCAGCTCTTTCCTCATGTCGGCCACCTCCTGACGAAGGGCGCCGTTCTCCCGCTCCAGGAAGGCGGCGCGCACGGAGATCTGGTTCTCCTTCAGCCGCCGGGCGTCTCGCGAGCGCTTCGCCGCCTCGTTGTTCTTGACACGCCGGCACCAGTACTTGTCGTCCTGTCGTCGTCGGAAAGGAAGAAGGGAAGGAGGAAAGGCAACAGTTGAATAGTTGCAACTACCGAACCCAAAAACCATGACAATCACAAGACACCTCAGACATATTTCTTGCCACAAAGTACCGTATGGTAGCGGCCGAAATTCACTAAAATGCTATTTAGTATGCAAAGACAGTATGTGAGATTTTTTAGTATGTCCGAAACCTCAGTATGAAACCAATAAGACACGAATTACATACAAATTCCAGTGAAATATTACAGTATGCAACGCTGGACACTACGCCGGGATAAATATCCCACAATGCAATGCGGTAGTCACGACAACGTTCATAACGGATGTTGTCAGACAGCTCCGTAACGCCAATAACGCTTCTATTTAAGTGTAAGTATAAGATTCCACCTAACCCTAACCCTAGGAAATCTTCTCTTTATTCCGACATGGAAATGATAAGATATATATGGTTAGCCCCATTGCTAATTTTGTATAGACAACAAATATTTTGAAATGTAGCCAAATTTGCTATTTCTAATAATCTCAGGTTATAGCTGCAGTTTCCTTATTAGAATAGCAGCTGAAATATAAAGTGCATAGCTTGTTTTGATAAACTTCAGTGTTAATATAGGATTATATTTAAATACTACTGCCAGCAATAGTGGCTTTGTAGATATTTGCAAAAGGTCCGTTGACAATGCTGTAGCTGCAGCTGCTTACGTTGGTCACGAACGAAAACTAGTCATGTGCGACACAGTTAAACAGCTAACTGCGTTTAACCCAGAGACATTAACAGACAGGCACCAAGGCAATCAAATGGTCTGCATGTATACAAAAGACCTACACAACATGCTTTCTAAACTCATTAGTATCAAATACTTTGCATCTTTTCAACAAGTGAAAACGGTATTAATAAATCTCTATGAAAGGCAGTTCTATCTGAATGCAGCTGTACAGTCCTGCCCTGCTGAGCTGCTCAGCTGAGTGAATACATGCCCGGCAGCCTCGCATAAAAGTCTGCAACGTTGTTTTTTGGGGCATGAAAGGCCTTTTTTTGGCCAATGAGGGTCCCATGAGAAGACGATTGGAAACCGCAGAGATTGTTGTGTTAAACTTTTGGACTCGGAGAGCACAACAGGAGTCCAAATAGAAAGTAGAGATCTCTATCTGAAAGATTTACGCCAGTGGAATCACTGCAGGCCCAAATGGTTCATAGTGTTTCCTCAGAGAGCCGTTTACAGGATCTGTTTACAAACTGGCAACGTTAAAATCATTCCACCATTAAAACTCTGTCAAATCATCATCCTTTTGCATCATTTTTAAAAGAGATTATCAGTTTTGAGATTCGTTTTTTTTTTAATTAGTTTATGAAAACCCTCCTTCACGTTGTGATGCTGGAACATCTTTCATGTTTTGATTGTAGCCATATTTTCCTCCTCTTCAGTGGAGGGTTGGTATTAAACAAAGAGCTCAATCTAAAATCTAATTTATGAGCAGCTGCAGAGCAATCCTAGCTTCATTTCTACCTTTGGTCAGGGATCATTTTTCCAAACAACCTGCACACAAATGATTTATAAAACTTTCTACAAAGAGGTGAGCGCCTTCATCTCTCCATAAATTACAAAAGCCTGAGGAGCTGCAGCTGCTCACAGCTGAACTGTGAAAGCACGAGTCATTGATCAGAGCTCCTCTTATTGTGCAATGAGCTGAGGATAAAATATTTTAGGACTCTTGTCAGGAGGCATAAAAACTAGTGGGCATCATGCGCCTTTTAGTTATTTTCCACATCGATACTGGAGCTGTCAAAGAGCCGTGGCCTTCGTCATGATGAAGTTCAGACGTGGCTGCTGGGGGTTCAGTCTGAACTGGATACTGAAGTAAAACCTGACCTCTTTTCATCTGTGAGTAAGTCTAAGGTGGGGATTTGAAATGCTGAGTTCGCATCTATTTTTTTTTATTCATTGATTTATTCTTAAGAGATTTATTATTATGCACTGTGTATTTTCTGTTTTTATGTCTGTGAAGCACTTTGTTAACCTTTTTTGAAAAGTGCCATATAAATCAAGTGTATAAAATAATAATGTTATTATTATTATTATTATTATTATTTTAATTTCTTATTTTATTTTTTACTTTATTTGTGACAATTTCTTTTTTTTTTGCATTTACTACAGAAAAAATATCTTTTCCGTCTATAACGGAGTCCTTTCTGCCAGTGCTGTACGAAAATGTCAACCTGTTTCTAATAGAAATCCACTCATTTCAAGAGTTTTCTGGAAATTAGTATGTTTATCTTAAAGTAAGAAAGAATAGGGCATGATGCTGTGCAATAATCATTCAAAATTAAACTTGATTTTATCAAAAAAAACAATATAAGTACATTCTTTTGTTGGAAATAACTTGTTTTACTGGCAGATTTTTCCTCTTATTTTAAGAAAATAAGATTTTAAGGACTCAATCTACAGACAGAAATGACTTGATAATAATGATGGTTTTTCAGCTTTGAGAAAAAATCATGATGATCTAACTAAGTTCGAAACAAGAGATTGGTTTTCCTAGATCATTAATAGATATAAGGGTCTTCTCATCTCTTCAGCGAGCAGCGAGCCTCTTCTCATTGGCCATCAAAAATATGTATCTTTCAGTCATCATAGAAAATAAAAATGTATTTATTTATTTTCTATGATTTTTAGCCAGTCAGGATCTTTATAAAATCCACATACGGCCTTAAACAGACCATAAAACCACTGAAACCAAAGAAAAGCTGGTTGTATGCTTACATTTTGGAAAGAAAAATGACCACAGTAAAAAATAGTCAGAAAGTGGTCTATTGGATAGCAAAGAATTGTGGGAGATGTAGTACCTTCTGCTCATTGGGGACCAGCATCTTGCGGGCCTTCTTGATCATCGGCTGAGGTTTCAGCTCCTCGTCTGAGAAGCGGTGCCGCCGCGGGTCAAACGCCTCCTGGCCCGGCACGCTGGACAGCGCCAGGTCTGCCGGGTCGGGGTCAAAGTTCACCATAACGTCGCTGCTGTTGCCGTTGGCGGCCGCTGGAGGTCCAGAGGGTCCCGGGGGGCAAGTAGAAGTGGGTGACTGGTCCTGAGGCACCGCCCGACCACCTATAGGAGGGAGAAAGAGAAAAAGGAGGACTCAGTTCGTTTTACCACACGGTTTCTGGCAGCCATATTGGAGCTGTTTCGCTGTAGCCAAACAACAACCAAGTGTCTCAAGCAGAAAACTTTGTATTGTAGTTTAGGAGAGGCACGCTCCTGTCATCTAGAACTTTTTTGATCGAGTTAGTTCAGTCCTTCTAAAGTGTGTCTTAATGTAAATGTCACACACTCAGTCTTTGCCCTTTCTGGCCACAGTAACTGGTAAAGATTGCAGCTCCAAAGATTTAAACTCACTCCAAATGTTATAAAGTCCCCTATGGCATTGTTGATTCCTCTAACTATGTGGGGAATCACAGATGCTTTGACACAGTGTCCGTATGCACACAAGCTGATAAATATCCAGTAGAAGCCAGCACATCAAGATTAACATTGGTTACTACAGAAAAAAGCTCTTTACAGACTGTTTGGCTGTTAACAAATCCACAAAGCAGCTGTTTTTCCTGCGTCACAATAAATCAATGTTTATTTTAATTTGGAAACAAATCAACCTTACACTGTTCCTCTTTTGCAACGGTGTCTTTTTTTAGATCTAGAAGAGAGATCTTTTCGACAGCGCCAGATGTTGAGGCAGAGATTTACAACGCGACTGCAAAGCAGCTGTTGATTGTCAAAAGTCAGAAGGTCAGTGGAAGGTCAGAGGTCAAGCTCAGCTGCAGACACTGGAAGCGGGAGTCTTGCTCAAGGGCATTAAAATCGAGTTTGGTTTGAACTTGAAACAATCTCCTCAGTCTACTGATTATTCTATGCAGGATGCTTTGTTAATATTGGCAATTTGTGATAGTCATATCAATAAAACGGCAGCAGGTCTGGCTTCATTACTCATTTAGCTGTTCAATCATGATCATCGTGTCGCTTTATCTGCAGATTAGAGCTCATCTGCCCTCTGAGGGCGGTCACATGTCAGAGAGCAGCAGCGGAGCTAAAGGCTAACACGCTAATGATAATAACAAGACGATCCTCCACGGAGGTTTGATCACATTTAACTTGAACTCTAAAAATGAACATTAACAACTACCAGTGGAGCAAAACATGATGACAGAATTGTTATGGTGTCATTTGTTCTTTTATACAAGGACTACTAATGGCAGCTCTAAAGGAGCAGTCTGGAAAAAGGATCACATTTTCAATTAAATTCCATTTTTCTTTGTACACTTACTGTTTTTGTTAAATCACTTATTTTTTAATTAGTGTCTCCCACATTTCCGTGTGTCATTAACCCTTAGAGACCCATTTAGACCCGTTTTTCTCTATTTTAAAGGTTACAAGGGGTCTTTAGGGGGAGATAGCAGGTCAGCAGTAGATGTCACATAGAAGTGGTGTACATCATCTGGAAGCTGGGAACCTGAAGATTAATTAGAGATGCAGCTCAGCACTGTGTGTCAAGTTGTTCTAGTCATTAATCAGAAAAAAACTTGAATTAATTTATTAAACTCCTCCAGCTCCCATTGTAAAAAACATCAAATATTTATTGATTTCAGCCAATAGATGTGTACTATTTAAAATCTGACTTTTCAAGCTTTTAACACTTGCAGATTTCACTTTCTATATTCACCATATTTTTTTTTATTAATTTCAAGGTTGTTGTTTTTTTTCAAGCACCAGCCCGCCTACGCACCAGGCCAATAAACATTTGCTTTACTACAATATTACATATAATTGTAATTTATTTATTTCCATTTTTATCTTTTATATTTACTTTTTCTACTCTTCTTCTAATTACTATCATTTACAGCGCTGTAGTCTTTTAGCAGCTTGGTGTCCGATGATGTTCTAAATGTTGTTTTGGAGATGTTCTACGACTTTTTATTGACACTTTTAATAAAGAAATATCTTACTTTGATGTAAAACTCATTGAAACTGATGGTTTGTAAAAGTGCTTTATAAATACAGTAGAGCTTATTATTTAGGGCTGTTCCCTCTCAGTAAATGAGTCAATTAATTGGTCGTTTTGGTCTTAGTGCATTAAGATTTCTTTAGTTGATTAGTAATTTTTTATATTTTTTTCATGCTGAATGAAGTGGTGATTTTATGGGATTCTTTGTGGAGAAATTTATTAAACTAATCTATTATTTGAAAAAATCGTAAGAGTGTTAGTTGACCAAGAATTTCTTTGGTCGAGGACCCTAATATTATTATTATTTATATAAGAAATAGTTAAAGCAGTATTATTATTATTATATTATTATTTATAATAATAATAATAATATATGTATTTCTTATGTAAATAATAAAAATCTTAATATGTATTTCTTGTATAAATAATAATAATTATTATAATAATATTTATATAAGAAATAATTAAAGTATTTTATAATTTTATGGAGTGAAAAGGACCTGATTTAGATCTTTTCTATAACTGCACATAAAAATTAATAAACAGCTACATAACAGCAACTTCATTGTAAAGCCTGTAGTTGGAGTATGAGGTAGCAGAGCGACATGTGCTGTTCACTCTGTCTCTCTCATGTTTCATCCAGAGAGCAGCGAGCCAAGAATGAGGCCCACTGCGATGAGTTGACCATAAAGAGGATTACCCTATAGACAGCGGACAATATGCTCAAATTTGATTAAAAATGGAGGAGAAATGGGAAAGCCAGTATGTTTGTTTTTTCCCACATCTTGTTTCTAAATAGTCTTCTTGCACATTTAATAACAAGTGGACTCTGTAATTCTTCATAATCTCCTCAAACAAACAGCATCTTCACTCTGCTGTTTCACAGCAGGCACAGTGACACCGATTCACCACCAGGTGACGGTACGGAGCCAGAGACGCTGAGCAGGGCAGCGGGTTCACATCATGCTGGATTTACAGTACAACAAGCAGGAGAGATCAGGATTCTGGTTAACCCTTTGTGGTGCTTCGTGTGAGGAAAAATCACCGAATACAGAAACAGAACGATCATATCTGAGTAAAACAAGGAAATTAAAGATCAGAAATCTTGTGTCTCTGTTTTATGTTCAATAATGCTCTGTTGAAAGACAACAGATAATCTTTGCTGGTTGCTGGTGTGGCGGTTCGATTATTTTTTTTTTTCCCCCAGTTGGATTCCAGCAGGCTTTAGTGGCATGACATCTCACATGTGTGTTGAAAATCAATGTGGTGGAATAAAATCAAATCAAATAAAATCAAATAAAATCAAATAAAATCAAATAAACATGATGCTGTGGTGTCAGTTCAAGTTATTCTCGGATGCTGGTAGTAAATTGTTTGGCAGTGAATGTAAAACTCCTCTTTGGTGCTTTTACCCTGCAGCTATTCTGCATTCGCTTCTTTTTTCTGAACGTAACAGAATAGAGAGTCTATTTTCAGTCATATCTCTACACCAGCTGCTTATCACATAATTCTTCTCCGTTTCTGAAAAAAAAAATCTTGATTTTTCTAAACATTTCCTCTCTGAAATACAAGTGTTAGTTGAGCAATCATCCAGCACCAGTCAGAACTGTATTGTGGCAGCATTTGTAAGATGCTTTTTTTTTTTTTTTGAGCTCCAGGCTCCGAGCCACAGATTATAAATAACTGCAGAGCTGGTGACCAATATCGACTGAAACAGTAGTGGAAAGATTTCAGATACTTGAGCAAAATTAAACAGAAAAGAGATGCGTTTACAGTATTTGACTTATAAATGTTTTTTTTCCAGCTGAGAGGAGCAGGCTTACATCAAAAATATCTCTCATTAACGATAGATTTGAAAGATTCTGCATTAATGACGCATCTTCATTTGGTTTTACTGTGAAGAAGATCTAGTATGAAGCACCGAAATGTCCTCCGTCTTGAGACTATGTGCAAAACTGGAAATATCAGTCTCGACATGTCAGTTGCTACTTGACTTCTGCTTTGAGCTGTCAGTCATTTTATTATGCGCGTCAACCACAATACCACAACCAAATCCTCTACGGGCTCTGAGAAATCAGGCTGATGCTCCGTGTCAGGCAGAGGGTGGGAGGTAGACGGCCATGTCCCCCCCCCTCTGAAATACAGCTGAAAACACTTGACTACACACTGAGCGAGCAGTGTTGTTACGAGAGAGGAAGATTCTGGGTATATAAACTTTGGGAGTGCTGGTGTTTGAGTTCAAACTCGTGTCAAACTCTGAGATCAAATCTTCTTATGATGGTGTTTACATTCAATCGGAAGAAGTGGAAAAAAACAAACTCCTCATTTCAGCGACTTTGATCTGCTTATGAAAATCATGTGAGAATATAACCCCATTTACTACTTGTATCACTTCAAGGTATATCTGACTGTTTTCTCCCAGCTTAGATCTCATATTTACATAACTTCGAGTGTGACGTGAACGCATCATCCTGCTCTACAGTTATTATCCTTTATAGTCTTTGGTCCAAGCCAAAGAGTGGAAAACTTTTTTTGTGTATTTCTGTTATTTTGGGCTCCCAGTGCCCAGTTGCAATCAGACCAGGGCTTGTAAACAAAAGTCACATGGACTCCCAAATACAGAAGCTTGGTGATGAGCCAGAGTGTTGGCAACCTGTCGTCCTGCGGAGTTTGACATTTTGGCCAAAGAGTCAAAACCTGATTCCTCTTGTTGTGTTGCCACCGTTCAAACACTACCCTTTGCTCCTAATGAACTAAATCACTGAACTCTACAACCTGCAAATAAACAATCAACTTACTGACATAAATAGGGGATAAACCATGAATATCCTTTCTTAACCAAACAGTGTACAAATCTCCAGTGGGAAAGTTACTGTATACAATCGCTTATGAATTTCACATGTTTTTGTTATTTCAGTTACCAATTTGAGGGTAAGAATAAGAGAGAATAAGAGAAGGAGACAGAAAAGCAACTACCAAACACAAACAAGAGCATGCATCATGCAAAACGTTCAGTTTATGAATAGATTATGCATTTTAATGCTTAGTTGCAGCCCTACATCCATCCTTACAGCACACACAAACATGTGTACGCGCACTTTCGTAAAATCATCTTTGGATGGAAGCGCTGTTTACAATCCATAATGCAATGTACCATATATCCTCCTCTTTATCCGTCTATACATCCTCTGGTCCATCTGTTGGTCAGAGAAGCAGCGACTCCATCGGATGAACCACTGCTGGCTTGATCTGACTCTCTGGCAGCTGGACGGGCGCTGATCCTGAATAAGTCTACCTAAAGCCCCGTCCTAATAACAACCATTTTGGGCAAAAAGTTGAAACCGATCCAAGAACACGGCTCCCGCTGCTGCCGGGTAAACAGCCGCCAAGCGCGGCTTCGCCTGGCTTCATTTCCTGTCTGTGAGCAGGAGCCATTTGGGCGAAGCAGCCGCTGACTCTCGGATTCTCTCTCTGCTTTCATTAATTTAGCTGAGATTATGTGTTTTTCTCTTTCCGCCTGTCGCTCTGCCTGTCAATCTCTGCCTCTCTCTGTCCATCAGTCTACAGTCTGTGAGGTTCACTGAAAGCCTTGTATATGATACTATTTTTTTGATTAAAGTAGCTAATACTCACTTATTTTTAATTTAAAATGGACCATTCTTGTGCCAAAAACATCACACTAAATCCACTGTTTCTACCAGAACGGCAACACTAAAGTTCCTGTATTGACTTTCAAGACTTTTCAAGGTCTTCGAAGGTCTCGTTTGGTGAAATTCAAGGACTCTACGGTTTAGAATTAGAGTCTTCGTTTCGTATTCATATTCTTGTCAAGTCAAGCAATCCTAGTTGAAATCCCTCATTTTAAAAACGTCTGCTGTATCATCTAAAATCTCCATCACAGGCTTCGCCTCAGGATGTGAAGTGTTGATCCTCGGATGGAGCGAACAGAAGCATACTGATGAATTTGGGCGATATATTGTAACTTGAGAACGTGGAGAACTTTTCCAGTTCTCTTTGGGAAACTTTTTTTTTAAAAAGTCTTTTCAAGGTCCAACAGAGTTTGAGAGGAGAAAATCTTAAAAAAAATTATCCAAAACAGTTTCTCTCTTGAGTCGCCATTTTGCTCCAGTGTTCACAAAGCATGCAGGGAGAAATCGGCCGTCGTGGGCAGAGACGCCCACAGAGGCAGAAAATAGACAGGTTGAGGTTTGAGAGTCAGGTGAGCAACTCTTCCTCTTGACTAATCGCTCGCTTCATCTAACTATACTTTCACTTGATCCGCCTACAGCACACATCAAAACCAAGAGCTGAATGCAACAAACTCACTGCTCTCTGAAGGGGTTGTGGAAAAGCATTTTGGGAAATGTAGGAAGCCAAAAAACTTAAAGGTCCCATGTCGTGATTATTTTTAGGTTCATACTTTCATACTAGGTTAATACTTCGTATTTTGTGTTTCTAATAGAACATGTTTACATACTGTAATGTTCAAAAAAAACTTTATTTTCCTCATACTGTCTGTCTGAATATACCTGTATTCACCCTCTGCCTGAAACGCTCTATTTTAGTGCATTTCAACGAATGCAACGGAATTGCGTTGCTAGGCAACAACTTGGGTCCATGTTTACTTCCTGTCAGCTGATGTTATTTACATACACTGAAATAAACTGGGACATATTTAGAATGTTTATGTTTAAAACCATGTAATGGTCTAAATATTGTATATTTGTGACATCATAAATGGACAGAAATCCTAACGGCTTGTTTCAAATGCACAATTTCTGAATACGGGCTGTGTGTATTTCTCCATACATTGAGCATTTTGATAGTTTAACAGTATTTATATAGCACTTAAACCTGCTTTACAATATAAAAGACCTGAAAATCTCACTTTTTACAATATGGGACCTTTAAGTGGAAGTGGGCGAAACTGAAGACGCAAAAGCCTCTTTCAAATACGCTGAACTTCACAGGCTCATCCTCATCATCATCCTCATCATCATCAGGCAGGACAAAGCTTTCCCTTTTTTTTCCCTTTAAATCTCTTATTTAAGCCTTTTCCCTATTTCAGTAGCTTCTTGTGTAATAAAGGGAAACAACGCAATTACTGGGACAATGGTAATTATGCTAATTATACAAGGATGGAGGTAACAATTAACTTCTATTGTGAATACTGTAATTGAGACTTGTACTTTTTCCAGTGGTTTTTAAGTCCGCTATTTTCACCTTCAGTGAGTTTTCATCAAAGTTAAGTACTTTACTGCGTTTAAGCTCTGTTAGCTGTGAAACTGAGGTGTCCAGTCAACTTCTTTTTTGTTTCATGCTCTACTGTGACAACAAATGTCATTTTGTTAGAGAAACTATGCTTTTCATGAGAAAGATGACCTATTCAATTTGTTTGTTTGGTGTCCCTGCAGTACCCTTGTGGTCTTATGGTACAGTCATACAGTTGTAGTAGAGTAGTACCGTAATAGCGCTTACAGTACTAGGAGCACTAATAGTCATACAGTAGTGCAGCATTGTAGTGATAGCATCGGCAGCAGTAGTATTACTGGTAGAAGCTGTACCCTAGTGGTGCTAGTAGGTCTAGTAGTAGTAGTAATAACAGTATTACTGAGCACTAGTCATAGCAGTAACAGCAGTACAGTAGTACTAGTGATGCTGTCAGTAATAGTAGTACTTTCAGCAGCAGTACCAGCAGTAACAGTAGTATTTGCAGTCTTAGCTGTAGTACTAACAGCAGTGGTAGTGGCAGTACCAATACATTGTTAGTAGTAAGTAGTACAACTACTGTTAATACTACTACTGCTGCTCTTAGTACTAGTAGCAGTAGCAAGTACTTATATTAGCAGTAGTAGTATATCAGTACCAGCACTACTACTAGTAATTAGTAGTAGCGATGGCAGTATAGCTGTACTCGTAGTAGTAGCAGGGGTTATGACAGTAATGGTAGAAGTGGTCCTAGTCATAAAAGTCTCAGCAACTGTACCAGTGTGTGCCATCCTTAGCAATAGCACTACAGTTGTAGCATAACTAAAAGCATTACTACCAGTCCTATAAGTAGTGGCTTCAGCAGCAGTACAAACAACCGCAGTAGTAGTAGTATGAGAAGTAGTATCGATAATAGCAGTAGTTTTGTCAGCAACAGTAGCAGTGGCATTGTAGTGGTAAACCTCCTTACAGTACTTTCAGCAGCAGAACTTAGAGCAGTACCAGAAGTACTATTTGTAGACCAAACAGTAGTAGTATCAGTACAAGCAGTAGTAGCTGTAATAGTAGTAGTCTTAGCAACAGTAGCAGCATGAACAATACACTCAGAAGCCTAAGCAGCAGTACTAATATTAGTAATCATAGTATCGGCACTACTAATAGAAGCAGCACTAGAAACAGCAGTATTAGTACTAGTAGCAGCAGTATTAGTACTAGCATCAGCAGTAGTATTAGTACTACCATTGGCAGTAGTAGCAGTGGTATTAGTACTAGCATCAGCAGTAGTATTAGTACTACCATTGGCAGTAGTAGCAGTGGTATTAGTACTAGCATCAGCAGTAGTATAAGTACTAGCATCAGCAGTAGTATTAGTACTAGCATCAGCAGTAGTATTAGTACTAGCATCAGCAGTAGTATTAGTACTAGCATCAGCAGTAGTATTAGTACTAGCATCAGCAGTAGTATTAGTACTAGCATCAGCAGTAGTATTAG
>CAKAOI010026578.1:0-42608 GCA_916701655.1 Sebastiscus albofasciatus
CTGAGGGTGAGGGAACCCCTGTTGGCCCTGACTGCACTGAGGGAGCGCCTGTTGGCCCTGACAGCACTGAGGGTGAGGGAACCTCTGTTGGCCCTGACAACACTGAGGGTGAGGGAGCCCCTGTTGGCCCTGACAGCACTGAGGGTGAGGGAGCCCCTGTTGGCCCTGACAGCACTGAGGGTGAGGGAGCCCCTGTTGGCTCTGACAGCACTGAGGGAGCCCCTGTTGGCCCTGACAGCACTGATGGAGCCTCTGTTGGCCCTGACAGCACTGAGGGAGCCCCTGTTGGTCCTAACAGCACTGAGGGAGCCCCTGTTGGCCCTGACAGCACTGAGGGAGCCCCTGTTGGCCCTGACAGCACTGAGGGAGCCCCTTTTGGCCCTGACAGCACTGAGGGAGCCCCTGTTGGCCCTGACAGCACTGAGGGAGCCCCTTTTGGCCCTGACAGCACCGAGGGAGCCCCTTTTGGCCCTGACAGCACTGAGGGAGTCTCTGTGGCCGTCCGGGCGTCCACCAAAATCTGTCCAGAAATGGGTGGAGAAGGAGAAGCTGCTGGTCTGATGGTATCGTCGACAGGGTGGGAGGAGGAGGGCTTGCTGCTCTGAGAAGGTGCAGCTTTTGGGAATTTGCTTGACCGCTTTCTTTTGACCTCTGTGTCCGCTGTGACTGGATCACCAACCTCCTGTAAAAAAGTAGAGACATGCTAAAGGAGACAATCCACAGATTTCATTTTAGTTTACTGTTACCTTCATAGATTTTAATCCAAGTGTGTTTTTATCAGTCCGTTGGTTAAAAACAGATCACAAAATCTAAATTTATGTGCAGCGATAAAATGATGAATCATGATTTGACTTCTACGTATCTATCTGAATGCTTGTCAGCTTTTCCACATAAACATGAAGTCTGATATATCTGAGTTCACGATTCACAGCAACTTTGGATACCTACATGATTTGTCTAAAGCATAGACTATATAAGAAGTGGACGTCACCTCACCCATTGGTTTGTGGACTGAAGTCACAGAAGTGACACGAGAGGGTGGAGCTAAGTACAACTGAACGCTAAATAAGACATCTTTAGGAGATCAAAAAAGTTATAATTAACTTTCATGAACAGAAAACACACTGTGAAAGGGTTAAAGTTCTAAGACGAAAACACGGACAACTACCAGACCGGACAACGCCATGGCAGCGACCTGTCAATCACAAGGTAGCCATGCCCTAAAGCAAACCCTGCTTTGTGGTCTATTTGACTCTAAATAGGACCATCATTTACTAAATGAAGAAGAAACTAGCGATCGAGTCCATAAACTCATGTTTAAAATGCTTACTGAGGTAATAAATCAAGAGAGAAGTAGGATCATTTTCTCACAGACTTCTATACAATCAGACTTCTTTTTGCAACCAGAGGAGTCTACTCCTGCTGGCTATTAGAACGAATGCATGTTTAAGGCACTTCAGCATTGGCTTCACTTTTCAGACACGGAGGTAGCCTAAATGGAAGCTGGTGACATGTATGGAGGACGGAACCTGCCAAAATAAAAAACAAATTAAAAAATGATTTGATAAATAAATAAATGTCATTAAATGTAGCAAAAATAATATTCAAAATAAATATAGCCATTGGTTAATTGATAAAATGTGACATAAATTGATATTTCCGTTTTAGATTGCTAATTTATCTATCTTTGTATTAATTCCCTTATTTATTTACTCTTCTGTTTAATGTTCCCTTTTGCTTATTTATGTATGTATTTATTTTTATGAATTTATGAATTTATTTATTTATTTTTGCATTTATTTCTTAATATTTCATATTTATTTTTAAAAGTATTTATTTATGTATTTATGCATTTCTATCTGCACAATTTCCCCTTTGCATTCACCCCTCATTTATTTCTCCAAACTTATTTAGCAACACTACTACGTCAACGAGCGCTTGAGGAACACTTAAATGGCAACTCAGAGACAACGTAGCTGGCCATGCTGGCCGTTTTGTTGCTTTTGTCGATGTAGGGGTGAACATAGCTGTAAGGCACGAGCTTCAACTACTGAACCAACAGTCCTGGTGGTGGATATGGAGGCTCAGAGGCAGCTAGCCTGTGAAAAAATGAGGCATTGTGGGTATGGATTTCTGATTTATCACCACTAGGATCACCTTTAACCATGTGAGAAATATTTGTAATGCATAAACAAACTCAGTGCAGGTCAGGGGTTTCCTATCCCAGTCTGACACTGAAAGCAGGCTGGTTTACAGCCTCTTAAAAACCATGTTTGGATCTCACCTTCTCCAGGTCTTCTCTCCCGCTTAGCAGCACTGAATGCATTTCGTCCCAGGTCACACATTGACTCAGCTCCTCTGCGTCTGGATACTTGTCAAATTCGTCCATAATAGATCTCTGTCACGGTGACAACAGATGAGATCAAACTTTAATCAGCATTTGGGGAAAAAACAGGTCATTGCAACAACTTTTGAAAATGTGGAAATGAAAACAAAGAGGTTATTGTGTGACCAGATGCAGCCAGCAGTTTAAACAGTATGACAGAACAGACTCACCACAGCTTCCTCCAGAACGTCCAGACGGTGGCAGCACTTGTCAACATCAGACTCCGTTCCTGCTTTAACCTTCTGGACACAACAGAGAGGGAATACCCTACTGCAAGAGTGTAATCTACACCTTGGGCGGTGTGTGTGTGTGTGTGTGTACTTAATCTATATTTTTAGCTGCAGTCAATATTATTCTAAAAATATGCAAATTTTGAACAGAAATAAAATATTAAATATGAGATAAGGCACTAAAGGGAAATGCTCTTTTTAGTGAGGAGACACATACAATATTTGTCAAAATGTGAGGTCTCTACCTACTAAAACTAAAGGGATAGTTATGATCTTTCTCAGTGGGGTTGTATGAGGTCCTTCTACCATAGTCAGTGTATTTACCTACAGTAGATGGAGTTTGGAGAAACAGACACGGGAGCAAAGCAATGTACAGCTGTGGACGAGGGCAGCAGCAAAACACATTTTAGACACCTAAAAAAATCAATATTAGTTTAAGTGCACGCTATATTTATAATATTTTACCACTGCCTCAATTGGTTAGTTTGTTTATGTTACAGTGTGACTTTCATATTTTAAAGAGTTAGTTCGGATTCACCAAAGTCACAAAACAACATGAACAAACTAACCAATCGAGGCAGCGGTAGACCAGCAACTCCCGTGTTCTGAGAGGTAAAATTACTGTTTTTGTCAGTGGAGTCTGGTGGCTTTGAAGAAAGCATAGATAACAGCTTCAGTTCCCCGTCAGAAAGGGCTGTCTGACAGCAAGGTAAAGCGGTGAAAATATTCTAAATGTAGCGTACACTTAAACTGATATTGATTTTTGTAGGTGTCTAAAATGCGTCTTGCTGCTGCCCCCGTCCACAGCAGTACATTGCTTTGCTCCCGTGCTGGTACTCTTGTCTGTTTCTCCAAACTCCATCTACTGTAGGTAGTACACTGACTATGGAGAAGCAGCTCATACAACCACACTGAAAAACACCGCAACTATTCAAAATCCAAAGATCTATAATTTACTGTCACATAAGACAAAGAAAAGCAGAAAGCTGGAGCAGAGGATGATTGGCATTTGTGCTTGAAAAATAACTTAAACAATTAAACTGATTAGCAAAATAGTTGCAGGTTAATTTTGTGAAATCGACTAATGTATCTCAGCTCTTAAATCTCAAAGTAGATCCCAAGATAAGTGTCTGTTTTTCATCCACAAACCAACTATGTTAAAAACTTAAACTTATGTTAAAAATATTTGACTATTATTATGTTACGGTTGCTACCAGTTCACAAAATAATTATTTTATCAGTAATTATCCCTTACATTCGCTTTGTGGACCTCCTTCAACTCTTTGTTCAGGTTGTCTTTTTGGTTGTGGAGCTCCTCAATGAGTTTCACGGCCTACAATTACAACAGACAGAAATCAATCATTGGACATAAAGTTTACTTGTTTTCTTCAACATGTATAATATATAAAAAAAGTTTTTTATCACATAGATTTTTGGCTCAAAAGACTCCCTGATCTCCCTGAGGGGTCTGAGGACAGCTTAAATTAAAGAAATGTCTCAGGAATCTGACCTTTGACCCCAAAGAAAACAGACAGGACTTCAACAGACGCTGACAAAGAGCGTGAAGCCCAACCCAGGAGGATACAGATGAGACAAATCAAGCTGTTACACTGGTTCCTCATCTACTATCTTCGGCTGATGATCCAATCTCTAACCAGGATATTTAGATTTCCTTTGAGGCTGTCAGGGTTTGTCAGCAGAGTAAACGTGTGAGTGTGAGCGTGAGTGTATGTGTGTGTGTGTGTGTGTGTGTGTGTGTGCGTGTGTGTGTCACAACTGAAACAAAGGACATTCCTGCATGTGAGTCGGTGTTTAACTTGTGTCAAATGTGCCCGGACATGAACAGATGCATGGCAACTCTTCATCAGCAGCCTGAATGACTAACAGCTTGTTAATAAGTGTCGTCACACTGCATGACACATGATGTGACCTGTTACTGGCCGCGACTATTTTCATTTATTTGACATTTCTACTCAGTAAACTACACTTTTATGCCAACTAATGCTTCAAGCAAGATAAGACCTAAATCAACAGCATTTTGAACAGATAAAAAATGTGTGACAATAATGCGATTAATCAGGATTCAATATTTTAATCGATTGACAGCCCTGGTTTCCACCGTTTTCACATATACAGTATGGGCTGATATGCAGAGTGGGCCGAGGCTATTATGTATAGTCCCATAATGTGAGCAGCAGTAGAGCTATCGATTGATTAATCTGATCTAATTATCTAATCTATTTATTTTCTCAATTAAATGGACTGTTTGTAAGAATCAGAAATTGGTTGTAACAGCGACACCTGTGGCCGTTAAGTCGCCCGTGTGCAATACCTGTGCAATACGCACTACCTGAATGTGAGCGAGCATCCATCAAAACAGTGAGGAGACACACGTCAGCTGAAAGCACAATATCACTCTATATTTCAGCTGCTTGGCAGTAATGTTAGCTGACCAGACCGAAGGTCTCTCCATGAATCAATGCTGATCCTAGTGTTGGCTTTTCCTGCCTCAGCCTCCCGACCGCGGCCGGAGGGAACAGGGAAGACACCGACACCCGGTCGGAGACGATAAAGTAACTCGCTGCGGAGCCCCGTCACTTCACAAGAAAACGTGAAACCTCTGTTGGTCTGGAGGAGCTGCTGCATTTATTTCTGCACAAACGTCCACTGAACATTCACTAGATATTCTCAGAGCTAAACTAACTCTTCTGCAATGTGCAGTGTGCGCGCATGCACGTGTGGAGGTGCAGCGAGCTGAGCGAGAGAACGAGCGCGCTATGTGAATGAAGGCAAGCAGGCAGGCAGAGGAGCAGAGAACAGCAGAGACGCCGGTCCTGGAGACCAAAGCTACGGTCTACCCCGTGTCCTCCGACCGCGGCCAACACTGTTTTGCAAGACGGGCTTCACTAGATATAACTTTGCGGTTTTGGTGCTTCCGTGTAGTTTGTGTTGGAGTCTGAGTCTGAACAGCCACAGCCACACGTGAGCGCGCATGGGACACCGACCCGGATTGATTTATACGTGTAAAAAGTTACAAACAGTCTCTTTAATAGATTCATCCTTTGAACAATAAATGTCACAACAGTGTCCTAAAGCTCAAATTTAAGTCTGCAAAATAGCTTTTTTTCATCCATCCAACAGTCAAAAACTCAAAAGTAAGAAGAAAACCATCAAATATTACATTTCAGAAGCTGAACCAGTAAATATTTGCTATTTTTCCTTTTAAAAAATGACTTCAATGATTAATTTATTATTAAAATAGCTGATTCTTTTCTGTCGATTGACTAAAGGATTAATTAACTACGCATTTCAGCTCTTAACATTAGCATACATTATATTGAGTGATGGCAATTTAAACCGTTTTAAAAAGAGTTGCAACAATTAATCAATTAGTTGTCAACTATTAAATCAACAACTATTTTGATAGTCGATTATTTGGTATGAGTTATTTTTTTAAGAAAAAAAATGTCAAACTTCTCTGATTCCAGCTTCCTTAATGTGAATATTTTCTGGTTTCTTTACTCCTCTATGACATTAAACTGAATATCTCTGGGTTGTGGACAAAACAAGCCATTTGAGGACGTCATGTTGGGCTTTGGGAAACACGGACCGACATTTTTCACCATTTTCTGACATTTTATAGACCAAACAACTATTCGATTAATCGAGAAACTAATCAACAGATTAATCTAGTGAAAACTAAAAAACTACCTTCAAAACTACCCTGAAGAAATCCTTTAGAAAACTCCTGGATCTGATCCCAAATTGTGTTTCCAAGCTTTGGAGATATTCTGCTTACTAACAAACAAACAAACAGGGCCAGAAAAATGACCTCCTGGGCAGCAGTCATAATTCAGTGGAGTAGCCTTGAGCCTCTCTTTGTTACTCTTTAAGCTGTTGAGCAGTCAGCCATTAACTGTCGGTGCACGTTGATCACCAAACGTCACTCAGCTGAGTCCCATCAGGCAGGGAGGGGGGGGTGAACCATGGCATACGGCCTGACCCCCTGACATGTGGCATATACTGTAGTTATGCTGCAGACAGGGGCTGCAGACAGAGGCTGAAGACAGCGGTGGATGAGGGCACGCTGGGTCACCTCATCACAGTTACATCAGCGGATACGGCAGCTGACCCGGACGATGCCCAAACAGGACATGAATGATTCAGAGGGGCTTCTGAGAGACGCAGCTTCAGCTGCCTGATGTCCTGCTTTTCACCTGAGAGCTATTCATCCCCTGACAACCAGAGTCATCTCTGCAGGGGACTAATTACCCCCTATCACACAAGGGGAGGAAGATGACGCCAGGTCTGGACGATGTCACAAAAACCCCTCCATCTTTAACACAAACTCTTGTCATTCCTTCCTACTGCAATTCTATGCCTTTTTTCTATTTAAAATTAACACTGTCAGTTTGCGTAACGCTGAAGATCCTGACCTCTTTCTAGTCCTCGTTTGGAAATGGCCTGACAGAAACCTGAACAGTGACACGCAGAGGTCATTTGAGATGTCAGGGTGGCGCCCATCTCCTATTGTCCTCTGCTCTTTCATCAGCGGCCTAATACTACGCTGAAATGTTCACTGCAGCCCGCCAGATACACAAGAGAAGACTAAGAGTGGACTGCTGCCTCAGACTCAGAGGTCTTTAAAGAAAATGTTATTTAACCAAACAGCTAGGGGAGCAGGATCAGGATCAGAGAAACTGCTGCCGTGTTGTTCCATCCTCGTTTACATTTAGATGCATGTTGCACCTCCCTGATCACTAATGTCACAGCAGGTGTTTTTCATCATCTGACAGATGTAAAACACCTGTTTTGACATCACTGATTGAGGTGTGGCCACTAGTGCAACACACCCAGTAGGGCTGGGCGATGAGAAAATCAAATATCACAATATTTTTGACCAAATACCTAAATATCAATATTGAGACAATATTGTAAGGTTGAATATTTATTTATATATATATATATATATATATGTATATATATATATATATATATGTATATATATATACAATATACAAATTAAAATATATATATACAAATTAAAATTAGCCCCACATTTACCAACTACAATATTAAAGTAATGAATACATTAATGCATAATATATATAATTATAATTTGTTTATACAATTATTTCTGTGATTTATTGAATTTTTACAGAATACCAATAAAAAGATTTAGACCTTGACACTTGATAACAAGTGTCAAGTGGAGCGAGATCTTTTCATTTCTACTTCAAACAGTTGCAATGTGTGGTGCCATTTTCTTATCTGCTTTATTAAGACACGTTTATTTTATTTTAATGAAACTTATTTCTAATTAAAACTCTCCCAAAATCTGGGAACATCTCACTCCAATTTTGGCAGAGTTTGGCTCTTACTTGGAAAAATTTCGATTTTCCAATTTAGTCTAAATAGAAAATATATATTTCTCTTAATGTGTGATGCATCTTTTAATGATTTTCATTCATCAGGGAGCGCAAAAGGGAGCTGTTCAGGCCAAAGAAGAGGGGTCCCAAACCGGAGACATTTCTCTTGAAGGTGGGTGAATCATTTCATGCGTATTACTTGGGGTTTCATTTCGTCCTGTAGAATAAAGCGCTAGAGGAACAGCTTTGTTCCAGCTGCAATTGTTCATTTAAATAAGTCCTAGCAGCTTTTGCACATATTTATGGAAAGTTTATCCCTTTTCTCATTTTATTGTGTCTTTTTTGTCCTGATATTTCGGTGTTTTTTTATATTGTTCTTGTGGCCTTCTTCTTTTTGCTGGGTCCCGGTCCCAGTAAGCCTTTGTGTACTCTTTGTCATGTGTTTGGTATGTCTCTTGTCTGTGCTCTGCCTTTATTGTCAATACGGATGTCATCCTATATTTTTGCTGCAAAACAAATCTACCTACGGGTAAAAATAAAGTCACCTGAACCTGAACCTCCTCTCGCCTTACTGAGGCGACAAAGATGGTGAGTAATTTCCATCATATGACAACTGGAGTAAATAAAGTAAAGAAGTTGGACGCAGGTCATTCCAATACAAAGCTCCATCAGACTGGAATAATCTTCCTCTTTTTCTGAGATCTATTACCTCTTTCCATTGCTTCAGGACATCTGTATTTTCTCATCTTAAAACAACCTGTTCATGTTTTTAATTTGTGTGTACTTATGATCCTCAGTTTATTTGTGCTACATATAAACTGAAGACAAACTGTTGCAATTGTTCTTCATGCTGATGTAATTGATTTAAATATGGTCATTGTATCACATTTTTCTTGTATAACAGCTGAGGGCTGGGGGTCTGGGTAAGACAGGTGTTTTTCATCATCTGACAGATGTAAAACACCTGTTTTGACATCACTGATTGAGGTGTGGCCACTAGTGCAACAGACCCAGTAGGGCTGGGCGATGAGAAAATCAAATATCACAATATTTTTGACCAAATACCTAAATATCAATATTGAGACAATATTGTAAGGTTGAATTGAGTTGATTGTGAATTGACAAATTAAAATATATATACAAATTAAAATTAGTCCCACATTTACCATCTACAATATTAAGTGATGAACATATTTATGCATCAATAATCATAATCCAATAAAGTTTTTCTGAATGGGACCATTCTGCAAAATGAGTGTGAATGTTTTCTTTCTGTACTTTTAAGTATGTTTTGATGCTAATACTTTTATAATTTTATTTAAGTCGAATTTTAATGTTTTAAATGTATGACTTTTACTTGTAGTAAAAGTGCAGTAATTCTGCACTATAGTATTATGCGTACTTTTACATAAATATAAGCTCTGAGTACTTTATCCAGTTCTTTAGACACCTGAACATTTCAACACAAGAAAACAGTGAAACACAAACAGCTTGGTTAAAAAAATGACAAGTTCCTGTCAGTATGTTATTAAAGCTGCAGTGGGTAGAAATTGAGCAAATAGGATTAAAAAAAAGTTTGTTATTTAATACTGTTTTGTCTGTGTGTGTTTTTGTATTGTGTCTAAATGAGATGCTACATCTCAAGGTGCTATCCCATCCTCTCAGTGAATTCAAATATTCAAAAGAAAACTTGTTTCATGGAGTAAAAGTTCTAAAGTATATTACCACTAAGTGACTGAATGAGTCTCACCTTGGCCACGGCGTCATCGTAGGTCTGACTCTGACTCTGACCCTGACCCTGACTCTGGTTGCGGGAAGTCTTGGGACTGGAGGAGCCGGAGGTTGTCGGGGAAGATGAGGAGGCGATCTGCAGCTGCAGCTCAAAGCCGGGAGCGACCTCCTGGTCCAGCTTGGTAATCCGGGTCTGCTGCTCCTCCTCCTCCGAGGGCTGCTGCTGCTGGTCCTGAGCATCCTGAGTGTCCTTCCACGGGGTCCTCTGCTCCCGGATGTCCAGCAGCTGGAGCACGGCGTTGAACAGGGCGTGTAGGGCTTTGAAGTTGACCACACTTGCATGAGGTACTGCGATGGCCAAATTTAACAACTCAGCCAAACTGATGCTCTCCTCCGACATCTTTGTTTCTGCATGACAACACAACAACCGTTAATTAGTGACAGTTGAGCTAACGGTAGCTGGATTATCACACTTAAACATAATTTAAGACTTGGTTAATAGTAAATAAATTTGTTATATAAGTAAATGCTAATATGTAAAGTATTAAAATATGTTTTAAAAACTCACTTTGGTGTCTCTGTACCGGTTTTAAATCATCCCACCGGCAGCCGGTAATCTCGGTGTCCGTTAGTAGAATGTCTTCATGTGTCAAAGAAAACAGCAACCATCACAGCGTCATAACAGACGCACTAACCGGAAACACAGAGAATCAGCCTTCAAAGTAAAACGTTAACGAAGACAAAACTGATATGGAGGATGGATACAAAAAAATCAATAAATAAATCAATCAATAAATAAATGACTTGATAAATAAATTAAATGTAGTAATAATAATCCTAAAAAAGATTTAAGCCATTCATTATCATCCCTCACTCTGCGGAGGAACTTTAACGAAGACAAAACAATCTGATGTGGAGGATGGTTAAAAAAAAAAAAAATCAATTAATCAATAAATAAATGACTTGATAAATCAATTAAATGTAGTGTATATTAAGTGCACTGTATGATGATGTAATGCATTTTTTTGTACCTATTGTCGCTGTTGTGATTCAATGTTGTCTTGTTATGTGTTGGATGCTGCTATTTGACCCTGTCTTGGCTAGGTCTCACTTGTAAAAGAGGTTTTAATCTCAATGTGACTTCCTAGTTAAATAAAGGTTATAGAAACTGTGGTGAAAGTAACACAAATCATTTACACATATTTTACACATGTACTCTATTAAATTTGTTTTGGTTAGAAATATTTAAGTTTATAGAAGACATTTTCAAAAAACTTTTGTATTTAAAAGCAGGACATATCATACTCGGGAAACCTCCAATTGGTCTCGGTAAAGATGAACGTTACCTATTCAGAAAACTTAGAATCACAGCACTGAAGCAAATAACAAAAGGGTGGAAAAAACAAAAAAAAAGACATACTTTATAAAATGGAAAAGTGTAATTCAAGAAGCTACATGAGTTAACATGCATGCACATACGCATGGAGGTGACCTGACGTGAAGGAGGATGTGTGTGCCCATGTTAAATGATATTACTATATATCTGCGCTCCCACCCCCCTTATTTTCTATTAACTTATTTGTCTATTTAATTCATTATTATTACTTTATTATTTTTGTATTATTATTGTATATATTCTTTTTTCGATTCTTTTTTTTATTTTTATTATAATTATTTATTTTCTTAATTTCATTTCAATTTTGAATGTTGAAGTTGTTTTCATCTCTAAGCTCAACTACTTTAAAAAATGGTTTATAAACTATTGCAATTACGAATTGTAAATTGCATATATGAAAACAACCTCGAAAAAAGGGAAAAAATAAATTATAAAAATAAATAAAATAAAGGTTATATATTATATTTCATTAATTGATAAACTGTGATATTTGCTTCTTTATTTATTCATCTTTGTATTAATTCCCTTATTCATTTACACCTGTTTAATTTTCACTTTTATTTATTTATGTTATTTATTTGTATTCATTTTTAAACGTATTTATTTTTTACTTATTTATTTTTGCGTTTTCATCCCAGTGAGGCTTTTATTTTCAACGTGGGATCGGATGTAGTATTTAGCATTAAATCTCGCTTGACGTCACATCCCTGCGCGGATTCCCACGTTGGGATCTTCTCGCAGCGTTACCGGTCACTAGGCAACAAGCGGCAATTATGCTGCCTTCACGGAATGTGATAATTTGTCGGGTTTCCTAAAAACAAACATTCTCCTCTATCTTTACATAATACACTTTACCTTTATATATTACTTCCTGCTTTCTGTACACCTGTATACCACAAATATATATATATGTTATATTTATCCCTATATTTTAACTTCTGCACTATTTTATGTCTTAGATTCAGATCTTTACTTGCAGGATTTTGTTTTTATACATATTTAATGAGCATTGTTGGAGGGAGCCTGAGATATACGATTTTCATCTCATTCAACAGCTGCTTCTCTGTAATTGTTGTGCACATGACAATAAATAACTTTACACTTGAAAATATGTTTCATTATCAATTTTTTTATTTTATTGGGACAATGTTTTATTAAAAGCATAAAGTTATTTTTTTATATATATAAGGATGATTTAAAACATACGTTTTAATACTATTGTTAAATGCCAAGACAAAAAACCTAAGGAAAAACATTCATATAATTATATAATATTATTTTTTACTACCCTAGCACAATGTCTCTAAGTTGTCTTTTATTCATTTTCTATTTCATTGCATTTTATTTGTATTGTTTGTTTTTGTATGTATGTCAGACAAATAAAGACTTTTAAAAAGGGAATTTTTGTCAGAAGGAAGCAAATTAATGTCTGAATATTTGGATGTTTTCACACGTCAAGTACAATGTGTGACATAGTTGTAAACTGCAGCTGCTCCTGTCCAGTGCTGTCAAACTAAGGTCCCTATTTTTAGCAAAAAAGAGGTGTGTAATCCAGTTTTAAAATTAATTTAATCTCCAGTACATTCATATTAACCACAGTTTTTTCCCCCCATTATCCAATATATGCTACAGTTTTTGGTTTATCCAGGTAAAAGCACACAACTAATGTTCAAAATAATATTTTATTGATAATAAAAACAAGCAAGCAAAAGTTTGGGTGTCATTCTCAATTACTACATTCAAGTATAAAATCACCTTCATAATACACATGCGTTTCCCTTAACATCCTTGAAATTGATTGCATCCATTGCATTTGCAACATGAAACAAAAACCCAACCGCTAATGTTTCATTTGGCAATAAATTAACTGGAATAATGTGCTGTAATTCATAAATTGACACTTGAAACAAAAGAAGAAGAAAAATCTACAGCATCTAACATACAGCTCCTTCCCACGTAAACATTACATAAAGCTGTCTGGAGAAGACAACATGTCTTAAGGCCCATATTTAGCACTGTGTTGGTTTGGCATCAGATCAGTTTACAACAACAGTAATTAAAGAAAAGAACAAGACGGAGAGTGTCCAGTCAGCAGCTCTGTGTGGCTGTGAAGGGCATCGTAAAGGAATCAAACTGTGAGAAAGATAAAAGTTAAGTACCATCATTTTGTTGTTTTGAGGTCAGCATGTTAAAGGGGCACTCCACTGATTTTACAAATCAAGATTAATTTACACATCATGGTTAGACCATGTGTGTATCCTTTAAAAGGTCCAGTGTGTAGGATCTGGCGATATCTAGCGGTGAGGTGAGGAGATTGCAACCAACGGAAGCCTCTCCCGTGTGCCAAGCGTGTTGGAGAGCTACGGTGGCCGACGCGAAAACGTGAATGTCCATCTCTAGAGCCAGTTGGAGCAGAGTTAGTGCGTAGGTTGTGTGTGTGTGTATGTGGGAAGTGAGTGGTGAAGCAAGAGAGAGAGAGAGAGAGAGAGAGAGAGAGCAGTGGCAACGGGAGCAAGTAACTATATCGACTCCGACCCAAGCAGGAAAAGTTACCAGTGTTTGGTTTGTCTGTTCTGGGCTACTGTAGAAACATGGCAGTGCAATATGACGGACTCCATGAAGAGGAGCCGCTCCCTATGTAGTTATAAGCGGCTCATTCTAAGGTAACGAAAACACAACAATTCTTATTATAATGTGATTATACACTAAAGAAAACATACTTATTACAATTAAATTCCATTTTTGTCAATGGATCCCCCTAAATGTTACACACTGGTCCTTTAACTAATGTGTTGAGTGCATTTTGTTCCTTGTGAATAACGTGCAACGCTGACTTTCCTTTGTATTTTAAATCCTGCATTGTCTACATCTATGTTTACTACCCAACAGTCACTTGCCTCATAGCTTTTGTTGGCATATTGCTACGTTTGTTGGCGCCTGTGTGCTCACACGTGTACAGTACATGATACTAACAAAAAAGCACAAAAATGATTAGCCAATCGACAGAAAAATATTTGGCAACTATTTTGATAATTGATTAATCATTTCAGTCATATTTTCGAGCAGAAATAGTGAAACAATTCCAATTTTAATATAATTTATATTATTTGGGGGTATTTGAACTTTTGGTCAAATCATACAAGACATCTGAAGGTGTCATGTTTGGCTCTGTGAAGTAGTGATGGCCATTTTTTGACAATTTTCTTTGGATGTTTCATAGACTAAACAATTATAGATTAAGTAAAAAAATGATCTGCAGGTTAATCAATAATGAAAATAATGTGTAGTTGCAGCTGTACTCCACAGGTTACCTTGAACAGACAGCCTGTGTAACAAACTGTGTGAAGTTTGAAAGACAGACATGTACCAGGCAGGGAGGGTTTAACATAAAACATTCTCAAGTTGCATTTTGGGAATTGTAGGAACCAGCATGTTTTTATCTTGACTTGCCTGCTGCTTCAATGTTGATCATTCTGTATTTAATATAACTTCAACTTTAGCAATATTAAATCACTGGAGTACCCCCTTGCATGATTTTGTGAAATTATCAGCACCAAATTTCATTAAAAGAAGCAGTGTGTAGGATTTGGCGGCATCTAGCGGTGAGGTTGCAGATTGCAACCAACTGAAATGTCTCCCATGTGCCAAGTGAGTCAGAGAACTACGGTGGCCAACGCAAAAGTCTCTCTCTAGAGCCAGTGTTCAGTTTGTCTGTTCTGGGCTACTGTAGAAACATGGCGGCCATCTCCATGAAGAGGACCCGCTCCCTATGCAGATATAAACGGCTCATTCTAAGGTAACAAAAATACAATAGTTTTTATTTCCAGGTGATTATACACTAAAGAAATAATATTTATTAATAATATTTTCCATTTCGTCCAATAGATCCCCCTGAATTCTACACACTGCTCCTTTGACTAGAAATTTCCCTTTCAGTTAAAGCGGTGGACCGACTTCACTTGATCTCCAGAGCCAAGCTGCTTGTGTATGGAGGACGGAACTGCCAAAATAAAAATAAATACAAAAATGACTCCATAAATAACTTTGTCATTAAATGTAGCAAAAATATAAAACATACATGTAGCCATTGATTACCTGATTAAATGTGACATGAATTGATAATTCTGTTTTAATTTGCTTTATTTATCTATCTTTGTATTAATTCCTTTATTTATTTACTCTTCAGTTTAATTTTCCTTTATGTTTATTAATGTATTATTTTTTATCAAATTTTACATTTATTCATTTGTTATTTATATATTTATCTATTTTTGCACTTATTTATTTATTTTATATTTATTTTTAAATGTATGTATTTATGTATTTATTTATTTCTGCACGATTTTCCCATTGCATTTCACCCCTTATTTATTTCTGTATTCTTTTCTTTATACATTTCTTTATGTATTTCTGCCTCATTATGCAAATGAGGGGGCTGTCAATCAACTTTAAAAATATATATATATATATATATACATAAATAAAAGGGAAAATTAAACAGAGGAGTAAATAAATAAGGGAATTAATACAAATATACATAAATAAAGAAGCAAATTAAAACAGAATTATCAATTTATGTCACATTTGATCAATTAATTAATGGCTACCTTTATTTTTAATATTATTTTTCCTTCATTTAATGACATATTTATTCATTTATTTATTTTTTATTTTGGCATATTCCGTCCTCCATACTAGTGTAGCTAAAAAGCTGTCTGTTGTCACCAATGTGAAACAAACTTCTGCCGTCTTGTGGATTCTTTTCCCCCTGGAAACCTTCTCCATATTAGGAGGTCAGAAAAAGTAAGAAAGGACAGATTTTTTCTTTTTTGTGACACAAACCAACCAGCCTCAGTTTGAACTAAATGCAGTCACCAACTTGTAATTATGAAAAGTTTCCTGGAATGCAGAGTCATCTGGATCTTATTACAACTAAACCAATTAACAGCAGAATTGAGGGTGAAAGTTTCACACTCACAAATAAAAAAGTTCAGTTTCTTGATAATGTTTCCCTTTTAACTGCTTTGCTCCCAGTCTGCTGTCTTTAAATGAAAGTGAGAAGCCAAAGAGGGCTTGGCAGGTACATGGCTGGCAGAATGTCTGTAGTAAAAGTTAATTGTAAGGTTGTGATTACCTTGTGACTGCAGCTGAACATGTGGGACAAACTGGGGAGTAGAGCAGAGGATGCACAACACAGCTGCTTCATGTGGTGGGAATCACAGTGTCCCAACATTATAACAGCTGTATGGAGCCAAGGAGTGGCTGTTTTGTCAGTATTTCCTAATAATCAAGGTTGAATTTGTGCGTATGACATGCTTTTGTGAGAGCAGAGGCATCACAAGAGAGTGGAAGAACTTTTAAAGGATAAGGCTGGCATTATTCTACTTTTTATTGTCATCCAATCCCATTAAAGACCCGAAATCGGCAATGTGTTAGTCTGTCTCTCAATACTGTCTGACTTCCTGTCTGTGGCTCTCAGCTCCAAGCCCATTGGTTTCCGACTAAAGACGGAAATCTTTAAAAACACTAATATATAGTTTCATCGGTAATCTCCTAAAACAGCTAGTCACTGTAGGTTTTATCAAACAAACAGGAGGAAATAGAGAGGATTCACACAAAAAAAAATGAAACTACGACAAACTGAGACTTTCTTGACTTGCAAAATTATCTTTTAAATTGACAAACATCATATGTGTGATTCATGGCGCAATTCAAATGGCATAAAAAAAATATCTGTCTCTCTGCGTTGACTACCGTTCATATTTTTTCCAAAATAAGGTCCCATGGGGTCCACTGGAAGGATCGGGACGTCACCTCTCTATTGTGTATTAGTAGGGGTCTATTTTCAGTGGCGGATTAATCCACATGTGGTGCTCTAGTGAGTATTAGTGGCGGCAGGACAGTGTATGTGAGATTGAGTCACAATAAACTACCGTGTGTGTGTGTTCATGGTGATGAAGGAACATGTCACCCAGTGACACAGTGAGGCTAGGAAGAAGAGATATCAGGCTTGTTAGTAGGTTTAATTAATTGTTGATTTTGGTCTTTTCATTGGATTGTGTTGACAAGAAAAAATATATAGAATATCACCAGACTTGTACTTTAAGTCAGTACATGCAGGCTGTGAAAACAGGCTGTTGGGGACATTTATGTCTTAAAACCAGCAGCTGATTCACAGTAAAGTCAGTGTTATTCCTCAGGATCTCTTCCCACAGACAGTGGCACCCATTACCCACAACTCTTTATTTCACTGTTGTCAGGCTCTCAAATCAAAAGTGTTTTTTATTTGATTAACAAATCCCTATCCATCGTGCCTCAGCAAAGTCTGTTTAAAGTATGTTCACATAATTTGATCAGATTCATTTCAAATTTATGTGCACAAAATAATGCAAAGAGGAGGAATGAACCAAAGTGAGGTATATCTGGTGTGCACACAGTTCCTCCTCATGCCTTTTGATTTAATTACAGATAAATGTTGAGATTAATATTTGGTTCCTGCAGCCACTAACAGACCGGATGAAAAGACAAACATACCATAGTGTCTCTGATTGCAGAGGCTTGGGTACGTTCATCATCGTCACCATCGTCATCATCCCGGGGGGGATTCTTCCAGCTGTGGAGCTCCTCATCCTCACCAGACAAACATCAGATGCTGTCGTAATCTGATTCTCGCCTGCTGGACTCGGCCGACCACTCGGCCAAGAAGAAGGTAATGGTGCCCAGAAAGCCCGTCAGGACCAGGATGAGCAGCTGCCAGTGCAGCAGCAGGTAGTTACTGTAGAAGAAGGCCAGAGCGGCCATGATGGACTGCAGAGAAAATACAACAATATGTTACAAGACATTTGCGAAGCTGAAAGAAGGAAATTTAAACTACTGTAACATTGATAGGGTCCTCTGGAGCTGCAAAATAATAAATTAAACACACAGTAATTATTGAAATTATGTGCCACTAGGGGTCTCTCAATCAAAACAGTCCAAAATGGCGGCAGCGCTACTGCAGCGCCATCTAGTGGCTAGTGTCAAAAAAGCACCAGAGTTTCACCTCTTTGCTTCTATACTCTTTCGTTAGGATTCCTTCAGTCTTCATTGTTTGGGAGGTTTTTAACACAGAGGTCTCCTCCTCTACAAAACAAACCCACTGATTAAAACCTGTAAAAACACTGACTAAAGTAGGTTCACGTTAAAAATCATCATTTCTCCGACGCTGTTCAACTTGGAGTTAAAACCACTAAGATCTAAAACGTGTATTGAAAAAATGTGGCTTGAAACTGGATAAAAAGTCAATTTATGACTGGCAGACAACCACAACGCTGACGCGTGAACAAAGAGGATATGATGAAGGCATTGACGGGCGACCAAATGAAACGTCGTTGATTAAAATGACAGATTTGTGTTTTGAAAATTGTAGGAAATATTTAGGATAATGTAAGTACACAACTCAATAACATATATAACATAAGTGTAGTCGTCTTAATGTGGAGAAGTTACATATTATACCTTTAACTTATTTCACATCACAGTCACAGTGAGCGGCGTCTGAAACTCACCTGTATGAACTTGAAGACGGCGAAGGCGGGGGCGCTGTTGTCGCGGAATGTGAAGCCGACGATGCTGAGGAGCTGAGTGTTGAAGCAGCTGTCGCCCAGACCGAGCAGGAAGCTGCAGAGCAACGCCACGCCGACACTGAGCCAAAACACACAGACAGAAACGTTTGAAAAAGACATCAAGTGATCAAGTCATGAATAAATGGATTCAGGACATCAGAGGGGGGTTTCAGAATGAGCAGGGCTAACTAAACTAAATCTGGATTATAAACATTTTCATAAAGCTAATAAGATCAGAGTAAGTCAAGCCTGGTTTATGAACTCTGAGAATTTGAGAACAGATCAAATTAATTTACAAAAAAAGAAACAACCAGTACGGACAAAACTGATGTTCATCAGCAGAACACGTTAAACTTCTAAATAAAATATTACAGTGAAAACAAACAAAACCACTGCAATGAACAAAGCAAAGAGAACTTTTGGCACACTGATGAACACTTTGAACTCCTCTGTTAGTTTTTTTTTTTGTATGATAAGTGCTGTGTTGGGGCCGGATTGGAATTTGGCCCTAGCCAGACCAGGACCAGCCAGTCTGGAGGGATGCATTTTCACAAGTCAGACTTATTTAAACTTCCTTTATGAAACCAAATCTCTAGCCTGGTTCCAGACCTCTGAATCTGAAGTGAGCCTGGTTTAACTGAATGACCCCTCAGGTCTGAACAGAGCGCCCCGCTGTGCTCTTTGTACCTGGGGGTGATAAAGGCCTGCAGATCCGTCCCTTCCTCCGGGGCTATAGGAGCGTCGCTGGCAATGTTGAGGAAAATCAGGAAGAAGGCGAGATAGTGAGTGATGAGCCCCAGCAGCACCACCGGGTTCCTTCCAAACCGGCTGCACTTGTTCAGCATCCCGAACACACCCCCTCCTGGCAGGAGAGTGGAAGAATATAAAATAATTCGCTGCCTCGTGACATTCCTCAGTTTGTTTCCTCATTCTTTCTACAGAGCTTTCATGTGACAAACTGCATCATAAACCAGTAGTGGAAATTAACTAGAAGTACATTCTCTCAAGTACTATACTTAGGTACAAATCTGTGGTACTTTACTTTATACTTCTCAGAGGGAAATATTGTACTTTTTACTCCACTACATCTATCTGACAGCTTTTTAGTTACTTCCTGTCCAGTGAAAACCAGGTATCTCCAGATGTGTTGATGTTGAATGTTTGTGATAAACTGAAGGATGAAGTGTTCCTTCATGTGTTCAGAAAATCCTCTTCCTTCTGAAGCTAAATAAACTCTTTAAAAAGCCTCTTGGATCAGCTGGAAAACGCACCGTCACAAAGCTGAAAACAGGGCTGTTTTTCAGATTTTTTAGAGATACGTGGTTCTCACAGGACAGCGACGCTACAAGCACATGATGATCTTATAGACCATGATGCATTGCTGTAGATTAAACTAGCCAACAGGATATAAAGGAGTTAAAATGCAACATACACATTAATGCAGCAGTAATATTAATCCTGAAACATCAGATATAACAGGAAAACACTGACAGGGAACATTTTACCGCACAATGAACACTTTAACGTTAAGTACATTAACTACATTTTGCCAATAATACTTTTCAAGTCAAGTTTTGGATGCAGGACTTTTACTTGTAGTGGAGTATTTTCACAAAGTGGTATTAGTACTTTTACTATAGTAAAGGATCTGAACACTTCCTCCACCTCCGTCAGAACAAGGTGAAGAAGGGACACAGAGGACTCACCTAAGATCTCTCCTATGCCGATGCAGATGCCAGAGATGCCGATCAAACTCTTTGCATCTTGGCCGAACTGCGTCATGGCTCCAATACACGTCCCGTACACGCCGCTGTAGAAAGTGAGCTCCAGGCCTGACGGAGCAGAAGGAGCAGAATGAACTCAAGACTCATTTGTTACATCCTCCAAACCTGCACACATGTCACTCTCATGTCACCCACCTGTGTATCCTATGGAGATGCTCAGCAGCAGCATCTCTTTGGTGACAAACATTTTACACGCTTTCACTGCAGAAAAGAAGGTGGATGTTAACACGTGGTGCACTAACGGTTAAAGGCTCATGAAGTGGAGGTTATCTTAGTAAACTTACCAAAAGCATCCAGAGCTTGTGAGCTGAGGCTTGTGCGAGGTGAGCTGCAAAGAGGAGGACCATAAAGACATTATGATGCGGATATAACTGCATGGATCTTTTTGTCTCTCGACCTTTCACAGACATTTTCACCTTCCAACTCATCCCTAAACTGGACTTGGCTGTCGTGGCGACTGTATCACAGCAGTTTCAAAGAGTAATGTGGGAAAGACAACAAAGGATAGCATTTACAGTGAAAGGTCACCTGTCTCGTCCTGTACTGTTCCACTGAAAATAATATCATCCCTCCTCCGGCTGGGACGACCCGGAGCTCCTATCTGTCTTTTAAAAAAGATATCCTCCAGGACATTTCCAGGGTTTTTTGTGGAACTCTTAATGTTTAAGTAAGGTTATTTGACGCCGACATCAGGACTACTCCAGAAAAGAAGCTCAAGCTGGGGTACTGCTACACATCTTGGGGCCCCTTAAAACAGCTCAACACAATAAATGGCTCTAATTAATGGTCAGCTCCAGCGTCCCTGTGCAGAGACTTATGTAGGAATTAACTAGGGCTGTCAAAGTTAACGCAATAATAAGGCGTTAACGCAAATTCGTTTTAACATCACTAATTTCCTTAACACAACTTGTGATTTTTAGGTTGTAGCGGGCTCGGTTTTAAAGCTAGAGTGAAGATACCTGCATCATATGAAACTAGAAAACCTAATAAATCCAGTGTTACCAACCACCAGCTTCTAATGAAATAATAAATAATACTCCAAAATTAGTTATTTTATTGTGTTTTATATTTGCATAATTTATCTGCTTTTATTGTATTGTATTTAATTATTGTATTTATGCTTTTAAGTTGGGACATTTATCACGTCACTTCCTGCTTTTCCTTTATTTCTACAGACACATCAGCACAAATGTCTTGATGCTGCTAGAGGAAGAGACCTCAGACCTCAACCACATTGTAAAGCAGAGTAGCTGATTTCTTCTGTGTTATTTATGCTGTTAAGCGTTTGTATGTGTGCTCATATTTAAATATTCTCAGTTTTCTGCACTCACTGGCTCCTTTTCTCTTCGTATTATCACTCAAAATAACGGAAGCTTACACTTGAATTAGCCAGATGTGGAAAATCTGGATTTTGGGGGGGTTTCATTAAATTTCAAAGTTTCAGTCTCCAGTCTTCAAACAGTTGAGTTTGATTTGTGAATGTTCTCACTCTGAAAACATGATATCATCCAATTTCATATTTACGTCGACCCTGACATTGGAGAAAAATACATTTTTAACTCTATTAGTTTGTGCAGAAAGATGATCAGGATTTTGTTGCCCATTAAATCTCATCGTTTTCTCCAGGACATTTTGATGTATTTTGTCATTTTCCAGGACTTGAATCCTGACAACACTCACCCAGATGTGGAGTCACTCTCTGTGGATTCTGCCTGCAGCAGTGACTCTGTCACCTCAGAGGGAGCTGGTTCAGGGTCAGGCTTCCGGATCAGAAAGAAGAGGAAGCAACCCACCAGACTGATCACCGTGAGAGAGATGAACACCGTCTGACGGTCCTTGTCTGAGACACACAACATGAGTCACACGCTTAAAATGAAACTTCTTATGAGAAGTCAGCACGGGAACAGAAGTCTGTGAGCAGCAGTAAATACATAAGAAGCAGAGATTGTGTCAAATAGCTTCTTACCTGTTATGTGAACGTGTCCATGCCAGGCACAGTATATGTAGAGATTTCCAAAGAATAAGCTGCAGAGAGATGAGGGGAAAAAAACTGCATTCAATTCAAAAGGTTCACCAAAAAATACAGTTCTCCATAAAACTAGATTCAAATGCATGCTGCTGGTTCAAAAGGATCACCTGAACTGCAGCAGCGCCCAAAATATGCCACTGTTTCTTCCAATGGTGGTATCAGTGGAGTTGATGGCCAGCACGTTTCCCTGAGCTGTCCACAAGACTTAAAACACCAAAAAGAAAAATCAGAAGATATAAATGTGGAGAAGACCTGTAGCCTCATTAGAAATGGTCTATTAGATGACTTCTCTTTACCTGCTGCTGCTATTCCAACCAACACAGACGCTGTATAGAAGCTCCACGTATAGGGGTAAATGAACATAGCGATGTAGCCGCTGTAGAAAACAACATCGAGAGACATTACAAGTCTAAATTTGGATGAAAAGGACGAGGCAGGTTTGTGTTAGTCAGATTGGGCTTACCTGTAAAAAAGCCCGCTGAAAAACATTGATAGTTGCGGTCCAATGACAGTCACCACCGAGGGGGCGATCAGGTTGGATGCTGAGAAAACTCCATAGATGATGGCCATGCTACAAGTGACAGATGGCAGGACAGGTAATGCGTACAGTAAAGGACAATGTGTTTAACTGTCTGGAACATGGAGAACTTTCTTGAGAGGTGATGCTTTGTGATTCAAACAAAGACTGATGCATATTGGGTTAGATTCCTAGTACATTCAAAGATTTCCCCGTCTTAAGTGGCAAGATTTAAGTCATGTAGGATGTTTTCTGGAACCCTGACTGACTGAACTTAGAGTAAACTTTATTCCCTAAAATGGTTCGCCTAAGATTTAATTATCCTTCAAGGATTTCTGGGTGCAACAGTTTTGATTACAGAAGCTACCACCAGGTCTGTATCAGTGCTGAAAAAGATACTCTAACATCTGCACTGATAGTGTGTACTGGAGCCTCAGATAAAAAACTAAATACCAACCTTGTGTATCCACTCCCATGGAACTCAGTGTTGTTGAAGCTCTTGATAACTGTTTGCTGTATAGATGAAGAAAGGACAGACAGTTTAGGACAGAAGACTGATGTATCTTATCTGAAGTTATGTGTGATCAATCTGGAATGTGCATCAGCAAATCCAACCCACCTCTATATTGCCGCATGTTTGAAAGGCAGTGAACATAAACATAAAGCCGAAGCCCAGAACAACAATGTTCAACAGCTTCTTCCCCTCTGGAGTCATTTTTGCAGGATATGTGTTAATTCCTTCAGGGAGTAAATACAAAAAAAATATCTACAGGTGTGAACAGCACATCTGAAAATAGAAGAAGGGAAGTAGAAATCAGAATCAGCAACATTAATGCCAACTCATTGCAACACTCATTAAAAAATGGCTTATATTTACACCAAACTTCATTCAAAAATCTGTTGATTTATTAAAAACACATAGGCGAGGACTAATTTTGTAGGATATTTGTTAATTCCTTGAGGAAGTAAATACAGAAAAAATCTACAGGTGTGAACAGCACATCTGGGAATAGAAGAAGAGAAGTAGAAATCAGAACAAAGCAACATTAATGCAACTCACTGTAACACTTGAATTTCCCTCGGGATTAATAAAGCTACTATCTATCTATCTAACACTCATTAAAAAAATGGCTTATAATTATACCAAACTTCATTCAAAAATCTGTTGTTTTATTACAAACACATACAAGACTGGGACAAGTCATAAATGTTTCCAGACATTTTGATTTGACAGCACCCACTGATCATTTCGGCACACAATAAATCTACACAAAAACTTTATTTCGATTAAATAACAACTTTTAGTCAATGTGTTTCATGTGTTTTTCAGCGTGTTTTGGTGGAAACAACCTAGAAATTACTATCTAACTAAAAGTAAGACTTTGTGAATTGTATGCCGAATTATAAAGTGAATCTGTTGGATTACAAAAACACTTAAATGTGTGCTTTATCTGGTATTATTACTGACTAAAAAGCAACAGAGCGTTTAATTGACTGATTTTTAAAGGGGGTTTGGTTTAGCGTCCATTTTTTTAAACCGAAAATGATCAAGATAATGACTGATCGCGAGGTGTCTTTTCGCATGTTAAGCTTTAAGAAAACAGCTGTAAGGTTTGACACAGACAACAACTCACCAACACAGCTGAAGCTTGTTTAGCTAGCCCTCTTTGTGCAGGACTCAGAGTGGTATTAGAGACATAGTCAGCTCTTTGTGGAAGTCCAGATATCCTCAGATGTTCATCTCCTTCCTAAAATAACTTCAACATGATGCTTTACCGTCCTGGAAAAACAAGATTCCCCTCAAATAACTTTCACAGCACCGGTAACCTGAACTAAAAACTAGACTGAGCAGTCATGTGAGTGAATCAGCTGACTGTCGTGATGAGATAACTGCGCCTCTATCATCAAACATTAGATTTACAAACGATCAACGCAGAGCGACTTCACTGACAGTGAATCTGCTTAAACACATCCAGGTTTGTTTTGTCTGTTGGTGGAGATGGATTCTACTTCCGGTTAGTTGTTTAGTAATTGTACTTCACACAAAGTCAACTTTAAAACTAATTTAAAACCATATTCATTAATAACCTTATATAACTACTAAAGAATAAATTGCTAAAAAAAAAAACACGTGTAAGCTATTCATCTTTTGGGTTAACGCTACAGATAGCAGGCGAGTTAAACTACTTCCGGTTAAAATACAAAATAATAAACACGTTGCCATGTAAGGAATAAGATATGGTGTGAATGTAACAAAGTACATTTACTCTATTTAAGTACAAATTCGAGGTACTTTACTTGAGTATTGTAGTTTTATTCAACTTTATACTTTTTTTATTGAACACACAAGACACATATAATATAATGCAATATAACATTAACAAAATAAATGAAAACATAAAATAATTAAAATAAAATAAGGGTGATTTATATAAATTATATATATGAATAAATAACATGTTTTTAATCACTAGGCATAGATAAGAAAAAAATAACAAAGAGGTGCAAGAACTTCAGAAATAAGGGCATTAATCAAAACAATATATAAAAAAGAAGATATTTCCGCACAAATCTTTTTTGAGTACATTATACATCTACCACAATACATTTACTCAAGTACTCTATTTAAGTACAAATTCGAGGTACTTTACTTAAGTATTGTAGTTTTATTCAACTTTATACTTTTTTTATTGAACACACATCTCACAGAGAATACGTACGTATAATATAATGCAATATAACATTAACAAAATAAATGAAAACATAAATTAATGTAAAATAAGGGTGATTTATATAAAATAAATGAATAAATAGTAATTTCCTTAATCATTAGGCATAGATAAGAAAAAAAAATAACAAAGAGGTGCAAGGACTTCAGAAATAATCGGCATTAATCAAAACAATAAAAAAAAAGATATTTCCGCACAAATCGTTTTTGAGTACATTCTCTTTAAGTGATGAGAAATTCATTTTTCGACTTGCCACAATGGATATGATATTTACCCATTAGAATTATCATATTAATACTGTCAGAAATAGATTAGTCTAGATCTACAGCAGCAAAATGTAACATGCACATCAATGCAAATGTAAGATTTTAAATATTTAACTGCTGGGCAGCTTAATCTACAATAATATATCAATGTATGTTTTATGTATGTAAAATATAAATCTACAAAGTAATTAAAGCTGTCAAATAAATGTAGTGGAGTAAAGTAAGTAAGTAAGTGTAATGGAGTAGAAGTTTAAGGTAGCACATAATGGAAATAGATAGATAGATAGATAGATAGATAGATAGATAGATAGATAGATAGATAGATAGATAGATAGATAGATAGATAGATAGATAGATAGTAACTTTATTGATCCTGAGGGAAATTCAAGTTTCCAGCATCACAGTTCCATAGTGCAAAACATGTTAGTAAAAAGGCATTAAAAAAGTTAGTAGTGCAAAGTACAAAGTACAAAGTACAAAACTGTTAAAAGTGAATATAGTGCAGGGTAACAACTGTGATATAGGACTATTAAAAAAGTGAATATAGTGCAGAAGAGACTGTTAAAAATGAGTATAGTGCAGGGTAACTCCAGTAGCTTAGTCTATGTACGTGCACTGTGTGCATTATTATCTGTCCTGCTACTCAAGTAAAGTACAAGTATTGTAACTAAAAAAATGTACTTAAGTACAAGATTCAAGATTCAAGATTCAAGAGTTTTATTTGCCATTTGCACCTATAAGTACATTGGAATTCTGAGCAGTTTACACCGAGTCAGCTTTAAGAAAAGAAAAAAGGTAGAAAAGGCACAAGGTAATTACAGTACAAAATAAGTAGCACATTCAACTCAATACAATAAATAAATAAACTATTAAAATATATAATAAATACAGTATATATATAAAACGCCCTCAGTGTAGTCAATAAATAAACTAAACTACCCTCTGCATAGGAACGATACCCCCAGAATACAAATATACAGTATATATATATATATATGCTCCATGACCATGTTAAAAGAACTTGTAACTCTGTAAAAAAAAATTAAAAAAAAAATTATTAATATATTTCAGATAATTACACAGTGGAAGGCATATTGCACATATTGTCCATTCAGTTCAGGTGTACTGTGTGTCAATAATGGTATGGAGGTGAGGTGTGGGGTATTTGTGTCCCTCTTTAACGTCCTTTGCAACCAGTCTTATTGTATTTATTTATTTATTTATTTATTACAGCACTTGAGTAAATGTACTTAGTTACAAACCATAGTCATTCAGTGCATTTACTGAAGCAAAGGATCTTCTTCCACCACTGCTTGTTATCATTATAATGAGAGTACTTCCACTACAGGGGGCGCTAGTGAGACAACGTGATGAAGAGGAGCGTCTGAACTCTGACATAGAAGAAGAAGTTCACTTCACTGGTTCGAGGCAGTTGAGCGCGAGGCGGCAGGCGGAAGAAGTCTCTTGTTATTTTGTGGTTGTTGAGCCTCTAAATCCTCCAACAGGTGAGAGGAATCCATCTAAACTACAGCCGGCTGTGTGTGCGTGTGTGCGGACTTGTACCAGCAGGTCTGCTCCATCGTAGCGGAGATATATAAACTGTTTATAGGACGGCTGCTAGGCCTCACACAGACGGGTTATAATCACCATGAGTTACGGTAGGCCTCCGCCAGACGTCGACGGCATGACTTCACTCAAAGTGGACAACTTAACGTACCGCACGTCTCCGGAGACACTGCGACGGGTGTTCGAGAAGTACGGCCGGGTAGGAGACGTCTACATCCCCCGGGACCGGTACACCAAAGAGAGCCGGGGCTTCGCGTTTGTCCGCTTCCACGACAAGAGGGACGCCGAGGACGCGATGGACGCCATGGACGGCGCGCTGCTAGACGGACGGGAGCTGCGAGTCCAGATGGCGCGATACGGCAGACCTCCTGACTCTCACTACGGGGGAAGTGGTGGAGGAGGAGGTGGTGGTGGAGGTGGTGGAGGAGGAGGTGGAGGAGGCCGACGAGGAGGAGGGCCGACCAGGAGGTACGGCGGCGGCGGTGGTGGTCATGGACGCCGAAGCAGAAGGTAAGAAGAAACTTGTATCAGCTAACATTAGCACTTTGGGTCACCAGACTCCATTGAAGAATTTGCTAATTCAGGTTGGACTTAGTCTGTTGATCAATACACTTTACTCATAGTTCAAAAGAGTTGTTTTTGCGAACCAGCAACATCCACTCAACAATTCGGCAGATACAGAAAAGCCAAATTTGAAATAACTTTACCAAATAGTTAACTTTGAAGGACGCTGTGAGTAGTGTCTGTATGCAACAGAATTGTTCAATGGAGTCTGGAGACCGCGTCCATGCAGGACGCGGTTTCCAGACTCCATTGACGAATTTGCTAATTCAGGGTTGACTTAGTTTATTGAGCAATACACTTTCCTCATAGAACAAAAGAGTTGTTTTTGCGAAGAAGCAAGATTCACTCAACAATTCGGCATATACAGAAAAGCAAAATTTGAAATCATTTAACTTTGGAGGACGGTGTGAGTAGTGTCTGTTGCATGGACGCGGTCGCCAGACACCATTGAAGAATTTGCATATTCAGGGTTGACTTAGTCTGTTGATCAATACACTTTCTTCATAGAACAAAAGAGTTGTTTTTGCGAAGAAGCAAGATCCACTCAACAATTCGACATATACAGAAAAGCACAATTTCTGAAATAATTTTACCAAATAGTTAACTTTGGAGGTCGGTGTGAGTAGTGTGGCACTACTGTAACTTTTCAGATTTTCCCAGTAAATAATCATCTTGGTGGATCATTTGAATGCCGACTTTACAAGGAGAACCTACTGATTATGTAGTAATGTTTGAGCCTCTTCCTGTTACAGACAAGCAGCCACAATCTGAAAGCATCAACAAACAGCTTTTTTTAGTTGGAGTTCATTAGGATGTAGTATCTGCTAATTCCAGCTAATCTGTCAGTTTAATCTTTTAATGAAAAGTTTAACAAGCCCAAATTCAAATCTCTATCAGTGTAACCCATTCACATTTTTCTGAGTTCAGTGCCAGCTGTTTTCACATCATAGATGATAACTCAACCCACTGAATGTATCCAGCTCTTCCCCTAGCCCGAGACACAGAAGACGCAGCAGGTCTCGCAGCAGGAGCCGCTCTCGTTCCCGAAGCCGATCCCGCTACAGCAGATCCCGTTCCAGGTCCTACTCCCGATCCAAGTCTCACTCTCCCAGGAACAAGAAGGCCAAGGCCAAGTCCCCGTCTCGTTCCAGATCTAGATCCAGGTCCCGGTCCAAGTCCAAGTCCAAATCCAAGTCCAAGTCCAGAAGCCGCACCCCTTCCAGAGGGTCCAGGTCAAGATCTAAAAGCCAGCCCAAGTCAGCAGCAGAAAATGGAGGCGAAACCCCGTAGAGCTCAGCATCAGGTGAGTTATGACAAGATGTTGCTGTTACACAGAGATTTATTTTGTTTGTTTCCAGTGTCTTTTTTTAAGCTAGTACCACAACGAGAGACCGACTAGTTTATCCCCTTTAGCAACCAATACAGCAACAAAAATTTAGATTTAAATAGTAGCAATTGAAAAGTTGTTTTGCCCTGGTAAAGATTCATCGTGGGAGTCTTTTTTTTTTTCCTGCAACACAAGTTCTGAACTCAGTTACATTTTCTGTCAAAGCTCATAATTTTCACTGAATACTAAGCGAAGTGTTTGTTAAGAACAGTTCTGTAAACCAAATCTGGAATTCTCTCCTTCCCAAGCTGCGGCATCCTGTTTGCTAAAGTGGAGTTTGAGCTGAGCTGAGGCAGTATGAGCAGGTAGAAGGTATGTGGTGAGCTGCCCACGGGCCGCCTGCTGCTGCTGGTGAGGGTTTCTGTGCAGCAGGGTGGAGGCAGTCAGAGTTGGGGTTTGGTGTCGAGGTACGTCTGTCTGTGTCCGTCACCGGACATAAAACTGTCCTCCAGGTCATGTCCCCAGCCGGGGCGGGGGGGGCGTTCTTGTTCAAAACGACAGATTTCCAATGAAAAAGTTTTTAAAAAATGTATTGAGGTACACTGCAGTAGGATAAGAAGGCCGTAATCAGATAGGAGGCTTTTCGTGTCCTGCAACATTCGGCTTTAAAGCCCCCCTACAGCCAGTTTTACTTCCTGTTTTTTGGTTCTTTCTCAAACGGAGAATGGGGGTGTCATTAATGGTCAGACTTAATTCATTACCATGGCAACCAGATTGCATCGTTTTTCAACCCAGTTTAGATGAATTTACTGTTTACCAGACCACAAATGAGACGAGAAGTAGCACAACACACAGACTCTCTCACTCCCACTCTTCTTTGCCATCTTCTCCTGGTGAGGCGGGTGTCTGGCTGCTGCTGCACCGAGGAGCCGCACGCTGGTCACAGCGCACCGGAGGACAGACAGACATGTTGCCAAGGTGCACTGGCCACCAGCACTGGCCACTCTCGCTTCAGCTCCCAGCACCGACGCCACACAAGGCTGCACTGCGTTTCGTTTATTTCTCTAACAGGCCTTTCACTTGTTTTTTTTGGGCCGAAAGTTGTGCACTCCCCGTCGTTCGGACCTGTTAAAGGCCAGCAAACCTCCAAAACGGCATCGGCTGCTTTCCGTTAATTTATTTCCACGGGGAGACGGTCAGTGTGTTGTGCTAATTCTGATGGTAGGATTTTGTGTAATCCACTGCGTTGATTGAACCCATTCACCGTTCACACAAATGCCATTGTGAAAATAACACACTTAAGTAAGGTGGAGGAAAATAAAATGACAACCCTCTGTTAGCTAATGCAACAAGTTGGGCTCGCTAACTACACCTAACTAGAAAGACAAACTGACAGACAGATAAACAGATTTATCAGTTTGATGCTGCTCAGACACAAAGGAACATTAACAACAACAACTGCGCCTGCCCAAGCTTGGAGGTTGATGTCTGACTTGCAGCTTCTACTATAGTCATACGTCAAAATTATTTGTCAAAAAAATTAGGCAAATAGTGTGGCTAATCAGTTTAGTCAGGAAATGACTCAAATAAATATGAAATATTATAATAATTACAAAATACACTGGAGGGGGGCTTTAAACATCGCAAATTCAAAATCTAAATTAATCCTGTTATTTAATGTCCCTGACAAATAGGAGTTCCCTGAAAACGAGCGGGCCTCACTCCAGTGATTCAGTCATGTTGGTTTGCTCAGTCCACCAGTATTCATCTAAAGTGCTTCCAGCAGTTGGCTGATCAGTGCAGCTGCAGAGCTTCATTTTCTTCCTTCAAATCTTGCAATGACTGGAGCTGCAATTTATAAAGTTTATTGTCATTTTCAATTAATCTTTATTTCAATTGAAACATTTGGTCTCTAAAATGCCAGAAAATATTGAAAAATGCCCATCATATTTTCCCAGATGATGTTTATCCTTGGGAAAAAAATCTAAAATAAGGAACCGTGCATGTGTTGAAAATAATTGCAGGTAAAAAAAGGTCCTCTGTGATTACGGCCAAAGGATGAAATTATACTACGAGTTGAGGGAAGATGTATGGGGATGTTTGAGGCTTTAATGATTCAGATAATTATAATGATAATTACTTTCATTGGAACTAAATGTTAAATTATAATGAGTCCCTGTATGCAGTTAAGTTTTTGTAAATGTGCAGTCAAATCACATCACATAAAATGTGCACAACTGGCTGGTATTAGATTTTTTTTTTTGAAAAGACCAATATAGAGGCGAAGTACCGCCCCTTCCGGTGGACACCATGGGACCTTATTTCAGAAAAATATGAACGGTAGTCAACAAGGAGAGATAAATATCAATTGGATCATGTTTGAATTGCGCCATGAATAAAAACACGTTTGTCAATTTAAAAGTTAATTTTGCAAGTCAAGAAAGTCTCAGTTTGTCGTAGTACCATTTAGTTTTGTGTGAAACCGCTCGGTGAACTACATCTCTCATCTCACACAATATACGTTACCAACACTAGCTAGCTAACTTGGCTATGTTCCACGCACAAATGAAACGTTATCTTTCCTGATGTGTTTTATCCAGCGACTCCTGGGCTTTTTATCAGCCAGGAAGAGAAAGAACAATCAGACCCTTTGCTGGTGTGAGTACATCCCAGTACGAAACACACAGACATCTTAGCTTCGGAGAGAGAGACGCCACTTTGGGTGTGTAGTCTCAGTTTCCCAGTCTGATACTTCAATAGTTTTACAAGAAACTGAGACTTTCTTGAATTGCAAAATTATGTTTTAAATGTACAAACATCATATGTGTGAATCATGGCACAATTCAAACGGGATCAACAAAAATATTTGTCTCTCGCCGCTGGCTACCATTCATATTATATCATCATATTTCATTCCGAAATAAGGTCCCATGGTGGTCTACCGGAAGGGGCGGGACTTCACCTCTCTATATCAGTCCAATGTAAGATGTCCGGCCCTTGTTGACGTTGTGTTCTGTATCCTAACTATGGCTGTTCTGACAGTTTTCAGGTGAAGACTGAAAGCCGCAAGTCAAGACTGGATCCAACGCGAGCAACAGTGTCCTGCTGTAAAAGGTTATTATTGTGTCTTCCATGCTTTCATTTGTTTTATTCATTTGGCCACAACAAAAGTCTTTGTCTCTTCATTGATGTGATTTTGATTTTATTTTCATAATGTTTTTTAAATTCTGTTTCGATGCTGAGGATTTCGTTCTGACCTGGTTTTCTAATGATGACACAGGATAATAATACACAAGTTATTAAGTTTGTACCAGTTGCTCCTCTGCTTTACGTCCTTCTATGGGCCTGTATCAAGAAGCGAGTACGTAGTCCAGCTTTCTTTGGCTTTCCTGGCTTTGTTAAAACCTCACATTTATCCTGGATTACCTGTGGCACAAATTTGGTCACCAGCTGACTCAAAGGTGCGTTTACACCAAAGAGACTGACTTCATAATTGAGTATCACACGCAACAGATTGAAAGTGGATTGTTTAATTCTACTCGTGACAAAAAGCCGTTTTTATTGAGGTAAAATATGTACAATAATCCCTAGTTTAGTTTAAAGTTTTTGCTTATTCAAACAATTAAACAATTCTCCAAATAGTTACTTATTTTCTTTTCTTTCGATGGCTAATCAATTAAATAATTTCAGCTCTAAACATCTCACTGAGGTCTTGTTGATACGTCTCACTTTATGGTAAATGTAGTGCTTTCGTCCATGTTGATCCTGTGGAAATGTAGATTTATTTTGCGTTAATAACCATGGTGATCTATTGTGGTGAGTGGGCCAGTTTTGTGATACAGGAAAGTCTTTGAGTTAATTTTATCTGGCGTTAATCTGTCTTCGTGACACAGGCCCATGGTGTCAAATCAACAGTCGGGATAGTTGGACACATCTGAAGAAGCCATTTTCTTTCTTTCTTTCTTTCTTCAAAACGACACAACCCACACCAACCTTTTAAACTTTGTTTATATTGTTGTTTTCATATCGGTTCAAACATTTCATTAAACTGAAATTATCCCTCAAAAACCGTAATGAAGTTACCGGCTTCTTTACGATGTTTAATTGCTGCAGCTCAGGGTGTCTTTGTTTGACAGGACAGCAGATCATTTTAACTCCTTGATAAATGTGTTCAGTGTTATTGCATATACATTATAAAGTGACTGGGGTGACGTAAAGTCTATCAGATTGTTTCAGGTCATCACAGATTTTAAGGTATCAGCTCATCTCCTTAAATCTTTAGTTGAATCTTACAGGACATAATTTACTGGACTCTAGATACAGTGTCTTTTTCTTTTTAATTTTTGATCCTAATCCTGCTTGTATGTTTGTTTTGTGCACTAGGCGCAGTTGTGTAGCAGTTCAGTATTGCTGGTTAGCTGTTAGCTGGTGGCGTGTTGCTCTGCTGAGTGCTTGGATGTATCCAGTATTCTCCAGAATGCTCCTGTGACTACCAGTGGGGCGCTCGCTGCAGTCTCACCCTTTGTAAGATGAAATGTTTTCTCCCATATGGTCACTGATGACAAATGTGACTTTCATTAAAGATTTGGTGTTTTGTCTAAAATGGTCTCTTCTTTTATTACGCAGTTTTATTTTTGAGGGGTGTACGTTTCAGAAAGTACATACATACATGGAGATGTCTATATACTGTATGTACAGTGAGTAGGATTTATATTTCCAGTGACAGGTATGTACATAAGGTGACATACAAAAAATGTGCACTAAAGCCATAACTTATAATCTAAAATGTGCATTAAAGACTAAATTATAGTCTTAAAAAAGTGCATTAAAGACCGTAATTTATAATCTAAAATGTGTAAATGCTACAATATAAACACAATATATGTTTAAAAAATATACATACTAAAATTAAAATAGTAAATGTAATATAATAAATATAACAAATAACCACAATGCAAATAATTAAATACAAAATGCTGAGAAGTGAGATCTATTAAGTGTGTTAAATATAAATGCCAGAATGGTATGAATAAGAATATTTCTTGTATGTACAGTATAAATGCAGTATTAATGACAGCATTGCACAGTTGAATTATTGCACAAATTATTGTAAAGTCAAGTCAGTATTGTATAAAGTAAAAGTACTAGTACCACTCTGAGAATACTCTGTTACATGTAAAATTCCTTCATTAGGGGAGATGCTACAGGTCAAAACATTGTTTTCTCATGCACTGGTTTGGAGATTTTGGGCTATTTTGCTTCCAGTCTTCTTTTAGACTTGTGGAAATAATCCAAAATACACATTAAGGTTTTTATTTTACTACTTTGTCTATTTGTGTCTGTAGATTTTTCCTAAAATCACCAAAATTAGCATGAGATAATGCCTCATTTACATATTTAAACATACATTTCAGAAATACTTAAAATAAGTGTCTTAATGTCAGTAATCAACTGGAGAAGTTTCATGGTGATATCTATTAGTTAATATTTTTTACATCCTCCAAACTGTCCAGTTTCATTCTTATCTATATTCTGAAGGTTTTTACAGAGGGGTTTGTTCACATATCATTCACAGCCTGATTTATACAAGATTGTATTCCTAAAAACACCGCAAAAATATATTTTATTATTATGGCTATTGACAGTATTTTCTGATTTATGGAGTGATAAGAAGAGATATCCAAAATCCTCTCTATCAAAACTTTTGACTATGTCAACAAAATGAAACAAGAATTTTTAACCTGGCTTTATCCAATGTTCACATTTATGTTCTGGAAATGTATGAAAATTAGCACATATTTGATAAGATAATGCCTTGTTTGCATATATAGAAGTTTTTAATACAAAAGAGAATTCCCTTAATGTTAGTAATCAACTGGGGAAGGGATGTTCATGAGTCACTTTTTTTTTACCCTATTCAACTGTAGTGACTCAAAGTACTTAAAGTAAACTGATTTTAAAGTAAACTGATTTTAAAGTAAACTGATTGTGCAGTAAAATGTCCCCTGTCAGTGTTTTTTTATTATGTATGATGTTTCTGGTTAGCTTTAGTTTATAGAGACAGTCGATGTCGAAAGCTGATAAATTGGACTTAAAAATAAAAAAATGTGCAATTTTGCTGGGTTTACATAATCAAACAGTAGCAATAAAACAAACAGGAATAAAAGAAGTTAAGCTAATAAAATATTAAAGCTACTAATGACTGCTCAGAGGACATAACTGATCTTGTTTTACTTTATTTCCTACAATCAATTTCAAGCAGTGTACCTCTTTACAGGTGACTAAAGAAAGAGTATTAATATATGTATTGAGATATTAGATCTATGTGAGTCCAAATATGATTTTTCATGCTGTTTTTAACCTTACATTTTTTTTTATGTAAATAAGAATATGGACATCAGTTAGAGAAACAGCAGATGAAAACAAACTGAAAGTCAAACATCACAGAGAATGAGTACTGTACTTAACTTAAGTACAATTTTGAGGTACTTGTACTTTACTAGAGTATTTCTATTTTCTGTTACTTTCTACTTCTACTCCACTACATCTCAGAGGTACATAATGTACTTTTACTGCATTTCTCTGACAGCTTTAGTCACTTTTCAGATTCTGATTATTAATATAAAATATGAATCAACTCAAGTATGATGTTACTATAGGTGAAGATTCCCAGCAGTATCTAACGTGATTAAAATGAGCTCCACCTTTACTCGCTGCAATTAATATTTAAAAGTGTAACGATATAAATCTGTTCTAATCCAGGTAAGTATCTCCACAGCAGCATAATGTAAAACATTGTTTTTAAGAGGGAGCAGATAGAAATATTATTGTTTATTACTCAGAAATATGGTGTTTTTCTTAATTTCATGTACAGTAGATGTTATTTTATGTAATTGTGATATGTGATCTTGGTTGTGTATTAATTTTTTTTTTTAAATAAATCTGCTCCCTTCAATCATCACTGAGTCTGTATTGTTTGACAAAATGTTAGACATTAAGTTGAATTAAATTATGAAATAAAAACACCTTTATGTACTTGGAACAGGTAAAATAATGTATTAATTTAAAGTATTTATTGTTGTCTGGTATTGTCAAGATTACCAATCTGTTTTGATTCCTTGAAACCCACTTTGTGTATAATTATATATGATAATAGCATTTGTTTATTGATTCTGATAGAATAACATTTTGTTTTTAGAACAATAAAACAATCCCCAGTGATAATTAACCGATCCTATACTCTGCCCTTTTCCCCAGAATTTGCAATCACACCTGAGAAAGGTTCACACAGTTAACAAATCTTTGGAACATATTTACTGATCATTGATAAGGTTTCTTTTTTTTATATAAATATGAATTTTATATTTTCAAAATTCCTCTCCAAGTTTAAGCAAGGGTTCCTCTTTTTGTACAAAAACTGGCCGTTTTCCCAAACAAGTACAAGAACGTCTTGTTTGTCCTTGTTAAAATTGGGCTAAATTGATATTTAATGCAGTTTCATGTGTAAAACAGAAACCTGTAGTGGCAAAGAAATACATTAAATGGAAATAAATAGCGCTCAAATGAATGTACTTTAAGTTATCAGAGCTAAACGCTTGTTCAGCTCCTCTAATGAATTCCCAGTATATATTATTACTAAAACTTTGTGATGCAGTGTGATGAGTAATTACTGTAAACAAAAAGATGCAGAGGTCGACACCGAAAATCAAAATGAAGACAAATAAAATCACCGACACATGTACAAAAAACAGGACATGCTTCTCAACTGCAGACATTTTATTGAACCAAATGTGGATTTTGCAAAACAGACTTGCTCTCCATCACCCTCAGTCACAGGAGCACAGTGTGACCTGGCCATGGCTTTGATTTTTACTGTATTACTTCAGCAACTCTACATCTTAACTTATGTTTATAAATTATTGCATTATATAGGAAAATTAAAGATTCAAGTGTCCATAACCGCAGGTGTGGTAACAGGTTTGTTTTTGGACCACACCAGAAAGCTGGTCAAATGCCAGAGTAGGAAACTCACTTCATTTACCGGCAAATCCAAAATTATACTCAATGTTAAGATCTAAAAGTCATACCGTCACTGAGCTACAGCCAAATATTACCAGTATTTGATTTCACTTCCCACTCCGGAGGGTTCATCTGATCACATATTAAACCAACTCAGCCTTCCACATGACAGGCCTCGCTTTGACCAAAGAAAGACCACCACTGAACGCCCATTCAATTTTAATACTTGGATTGGCTGTAAAAACAACAAATGAGTTAGAAAAACGTGCCATTAAATGAGGAGCAAAACACAAATTTGCTGGATGGGGTGGTGAAGATGGTCAGTACTTTACACAATCTCTGCTCTGTAACCCGAGAGCAGACGGAAACGAGGGAAATCACGCATGTTGGCTCACTACAGAGACTGGCTTCTGCAGCAAATGCCTTCACACCCCTACGTCCCCTCCTCCCACCTGCAGCCTTTGCTCTTCTAAAAATGTACCCACTTCAGCAGTAAACAGTTATAAAGTCTATGACCTTCCTGTACAAACCCAGCCCCCAATCCCCATGACACCACTCCAACATATGGAGACTCAAAGTTTTATTGAAACACCTTGAATACAAAACAAAAGAGTTACATGAAACGGTGCCTCCTATTTGTGGCACAGGACCTAAAAAGAAAAAATTAAAAAAGGAAATAAACAAAAGGGGGAAAGGAAGGAGGAAGTGTGTGTGGGAGGGTCATCACCACTCATCCCTGATGTTTGGAGCTGCAGTGGTGTGTCTTTGTGAGAGCGAGCCTGCCCCCTGGTGTTGTTGGGGTGCGGTGGTGTTACAGGATCCCATGTTTGTCAGAGGTAATTCATGTGTTGGTTAATAGGAGCTGGTGGGGTTGCAAGGGGGGAGAGGGGAGAGGAAGAGCAACAGCAGCACATAGGAGGAGGGGGAATTTAATGGCCTTCTAAGAGAGAAGGGGAGAGGGCTGCTAGCAGCTTCTAGAAGCCGTGGACTTTGAGCTGCTCCTCCTTGGCCAGGCCAATCTGTGGAAAAAGAAACAAGAGATCAATAAACAAAAATGACCTCTGACCTACAGCCTGTGCCTCAAGTCGGCACTGTTTCCCATAGCATGAAAACAACCATGTTGGTTTTTTTAACAGCAAAAGACTCACCTCGATGAGGAACTGGCAGATATTCTTGCGCTGGTCTCCCTGAAGCTGGATCACTTCACCATACTCTGGGTGCTCAATCACTGTCCCATTGCACGCAAACTTCTGTTGAGGTCAAAGAGGGTAAAAACAATGAGTCAGTGTTTGCAGGGAGCTCAAAAAACACACCACCCTGCAGCAGCAGCATTTGGTAAAAGCTTACAGCATAAAAACAAAACAGTATTAACCACAAACTAAGACCGAAATTGCTCAAACCAGACCCCACCCCAGGGTAATACCTTCTTGAAGGCCTTGACTAGCTTCTTCTTGTCATAGTCGTCGGCAATGCCCTGGACAGTGGTGAGGGTCTTCCTGCCGTTCCGCTGTTGGATCCTTATGTGGATATAGTCCTCTGTCCCGGATGGGATGAGGTCGAGACCCTTACTTGCATCAGCAAAGGGGTCTGGAAGGGAGAGAGTGGTAGAAGGAGAAGAAACAGACAATGAGCCAAAGCAAAAAAACAATACATTTGACTAATTCTACAAACTAATGCTACAAAATCAGTACTTCATCTTCCCGGTATAGACATCTGGCAGATCCCTTTGGTTGCATATTGAACTGCGCAGACGTAGGAAGCTAAATATACAGCTAAACAGCTTACAGGAGGCTGGCAGGCAGCGGTAGTTGTCTAGCCAGTAGCACACTCTGTGCTTTAAGCGACACCCTTCAACAGGACTGACAAGAGTCATGACACGACAACTTTCACTTTCTGTGCATGGATCAAACCCTAAATAAAAGTAAAACCAAGTGAAATAAATGTTATATTGAAGTTTTCCCAGCAGTGATAGCCTCCTCAAGTCGACCACGTCTGAAGAATAAGCTAACGTAGCACATATTTGAGGGCTAATGGCGGCCAGTGTGAAGCAAAGAGGCCTGCTTATGAGCTAAAAATGATTAAGAAATGACATGAAATTAATAAATTAAAGGTTTCACGAGTTAGTATTTATGTTGAAGTGATTGCTTTGAAGATGAAACATGGTAATAAACAGTTAAATCGTATATAAAGCGGATGAAACCTCGACGTTAAGGCGGATGCTAACAGTTAGCATCGTTAGCTCTCGCCCTTCCCCCACCTTGTCTACCGTTGAAGCTTCAGTGTGATAAAAACAACTCACCAAAGTGTTGGAGGTTCTGGAAACCGGACATACGATAAGGTTGGCTTTCCTTTCGGATAATAAATTGGTTAACGAGCAGTTCGTCGGCTAACTTTAACTCTTTGTGTTCCTGGTTGGTCGGTTGTTTGGCCTCTTCACGGTTGACGATGCTCAGCTCTCTGCTCAGACAGCTCACACAAAATGGAGGTTCCTCTCTTCAGCCCGGTGCTGTTAAACTGTGGAAAACAAGCCTTTATAGCTCCGCCCCCGAGACGTCATCACGTAGCTGACGTACGAACAGGGAACGTCGTTGGCAGCCACGCCTTGATATTTCTCAACTTTACTGGAAAGGTGACGTCATCAAGTCAGAGTTATTTGCAACAGGAAAATGACCAAAAACAAAGAAAATTTTTTTTCTTTAAGGTTCTCAATGAAATACACCCCTCTGCTTAATTCTTTAACCCTCCTGTTACCTTCAAATTTACTAACATCTTTTATCCATGGGGTCAATTTGACCCCAGCAATTTAAACCTCCAGAAAATGATTATAATTAAAATTGTTACCAAAGTTTATGTGTCAGGTACTTTATGTTTGTTTGTTGACTACCTAAATAGCCCTTTAAATAAAATCAATATCTTCACGGGAACCATATTTTGCCGCCCCCAAAATGTGGGGAAATATCAAAGTTCTCGTGAGAATGATGTGTCCCCTCCCCCATGTCGTGTGAACTATCAGTGGTTCTCGCATTACTACAGTTATGGTTATGTTAGGTTAGGGCCCTAAAGCTTTTTGAAGATTATAAAGTTGCATGTCATTGTGACCTCAATATCATCCAAAACAAATGTGTGTAAAATGTTGATATTTTTTATGTTTTATACAGCTAAAACAGTCTGGGGTCAAATTGACCCCAAAGAACACCGATGCGTACAGCATGTGTACAGGACATTGAAAACATATCATCATTTTAATTTTATGTTAACCCAGTTGTCCCAATTAAATTAGGAAAAGTCATTAAATATGAAGCAAAAAAATTATGTCAATCATTTATTTAGAGACATTAAACACTGAATGGAGTCCAATTGACCCCAAAGATAATAGGAGGGTTAATATAACGTTATATTAATATAATTATATATTCATTTCTTGTCGTCCTTGCATTTTTTGTAAGAGGTGGAAATTAATAACTATTTCTTATTTATTTATTAAATTAATAACTATTCTGTTATGCCATATATATCACGTTTATTTTTGTTTATAGCTTATTTTGTATATTGTATATTGGTAGAATTTCAACTTTTTTTATTCTTATTTTATTCTAACGTTTTTATCTATTCTTTTGTTATTATACTGCTTCCTTGCGCCAACAAAACCAAAACAAATTCCTAGTTTATACCTCTTACACATGGCAATAAACACGATTCTGATTCTGATTCTGATTGTTGACCCGCATGACAGATTCAGAAAATCAACTTTCAGTGACAAGACATTATAAGTGATATCACTGCTGTGTTATCCAGTGACTCATTCATACCACATGGACTTCTCAATATTGAGAAGACAGCACTAATCACTCCTTCAGGGTCACACTTAATCTATTTTATCACTTTCTACTCAAACAATTATAAATGACAGCTGCTCAACTCACCGGTTTGTGGGCAGCTTGAGAAAACAAGACCATAACAACAATTGCTTTATCATCCTTATTAGGGATGAGTGACATTTGCTATGTCAGGCTCACTTACCATAACATTTCTCTGACATGCTTCATGTAACATTATGCCCTGCCAATATTAACAACCTCAGGCCAATCAAAACTATTATTACATGTCAACTAGAGTTGTAGCAACAAAGCGAGACCAGTTATTGTGATTGGCTGTAACACTTTAAAGTGCTTATGATGCTCCAACCTTATATTGTCCATTCTACCTGACTCCACCCTAGATATCGGGGGCACTGCAAATTTGGCCCCTGGGTTCCATTTTCAAAACAGCCGCCAAATAGGCGCTTTATATTCCTAAATGTTGCAGAAAACTGATTTTATTAGTCTTGGTGATTTCCATGGTGTGTTCAAGCTCATTAGATCAGATGTCAGAAGATCACAGACGTGTTTTTTTTCACCTCTTTATTTTTTTTAAGGGTGCGGCGGCTGTAGCTCAGTGGGTACAGTGTGAGACACTGAACCCCAAGTTGCTCCCCGGGAATTTACAGCAGCCCACTGCTCCTAAAATACTTAGGATGGGGTAAATGCAGAGGTCAACTTTAACTCAGTCCTTTTTAAATGCTGAAATTCCTTTAAAGGACCATTACAACCCATAAAATACAGTTTTCACCTGCCAAAAAGTGATTGCAGCTCACCTTGTGACTGAAATGGGTTTTTCTGCCTCAGAACGGTTTGATTTCATTCATGAGGATTTTATTAGACAGATTATAGTCCACTCAGTCATTTTTACCTTCTAAAATTCCTTTAAAGGACCACTACAACTCATAGTTTTCACCTGCCAAAAACTGATTGTGGCTTCTACCTTGAGACTGAAAGGTTTTTTCTACCTCAGAATGGTTTGATTTCATTCATGGGGATTATATTTGACAGATTATAGTCCACTCAGTCCTTTTTACCTGCTGAAATTCCTTTTATCTGCCTCTGAATGGTTTGATTTCATCCATGAGGATTATATCTGACAGACCAACGGCAGTGAATGGAGAGAGAAAAAGCACAACAAAGCATAACCCGATCACAGGAGCAAATGATGACGATTTTCACCTTTTAGCTGGGCATATATCACGGCTAGTGAGCAATACAACCCAAAGTTCAG
>CAKAOI010026579.1:0-29900 GCA_916701655.1 Sebastiscus albofasciatus
TTTTTTTCTGAGCAGGTGTAATAAAGTATCTACTAAGGCTCTTCCAGCCAAATGTTCTCCATGAGGTTGAGCTTGATAAGTTAAATAAGATCAATTTCTCGCGGAGCCTTCGCGCTTCATATGTGATGCAAAATATGCAATGGCATACTATTGCTGTCCTTGCGCTCCTGCAAAAACTGAATTCCCCCTCTGATCTCCTCTATTCTTATGACCTTCATGTGTCTGTGTGGGTTTTCTCCCTCAGTATAAAGACATGCGGCTCAGGTGTATTGGAAACTACCCGTAGGCGTATATGTGAGGGTGAATGCTTGTCTGTCTAAATGTGTTAGCCCAGCGGTGGACCGCTGACCTGTCCAGGGTCGGCCACGGGGATAAGAAGGTGTAGATGGATGGATTACCCATCTGTGACGCCGCCATGAATGATTTATAAACCACTAATGATAAAGTCATTAGCGATTATCTGCCTGCCTTTTTTGTAAAACACTACCCTGTTCTTCTAATTTTTACACCAAATGTTCATGTCGTGATTTCAGTGTATCAGGCTCAGCTCATGTCTCAAAGCCTCGGTAATCCATGGCATCACTGTCTTGAAGGACGGATTGGAGAGAAAATTAGTTTTATTGTGTTTATGGGTGAACTGTGCCTTTAATGATAATTACAGCAAATGTTAAGGATTTAAGGATTAAGCACCATATATCAAACAGTGATACATGTGCTGCACAGACTCAGCTTCTCTGCTACGCGCTGCATTCCTTCAGCACATTTCTCTGCTGCAATCGTAAAGCAAATACTGGAATCACTGTGCTTTTTTATGGAGGACAGAACCTGCCAAAATATTAATAAAAATAATTGAATAAATAAATAAATGCCAATAAATAACCAAATGTGTTATTAAATGTAGCAAATATTATTAAAAAATAAATGTAGCTATTAATTAATTCATAAAATGTGACTTTTTTTTTAATTTGCTTATTTAATTATTTATCTTTGTATTATTGACCCCATGATGACACACGTTGAGTGACAGCCCCCCTCATCTGCATAGTGAGGCAGAAATGCTTTAAAAAATGTCTAAAGAAAAAAATACAGAAATAGATAAGGTTGGGGGAAAAAATAAGGGGTGAAATGCAAAGGCAGAATTATGCATAAATAAATAAATATATTTTTTTATTTTTGCAGGTTCCGTCCACCATATGCTTCAGCTACTGAAAGCATTTTTTTCCCTTTCTGAGTACAAAATCATGTTAGCTGTCTGTGTAGCCTGTCACCTTCCTGACCTACTGTCATCTTACGTTAATCTACATGTCAGCACGTACACACGTATACACACATAAACACACACACACACCCACGCATCACTTGGTTCTCACCCTATGGCAGAAATGTGTTAACTGGCCTGCACTCACTGTTCTTGTCGTCCTCTTGTTCTGTTAATGTATTGTCTTTTGTCTTGCAATAAAAAACAAAAAACCTGCATGTCAGCCTGTTAAACATATGAATCATATGAACGCTCGTGTTCCAGATGACTGCACTTGACAGTCCCATGTAGTTTATGTGTTCACTGTACGTGACTTAAATATATATGAATATATATTTTTAAAATAAAAATCCACCCTGTATGATTATGGAAAAAAAAAAAGAAACTCTCTTGACTGTAACTGCCCAATATATTTCAGTTTAAAGCAGCAACGAATTTAATCCACATCACAATCTGCTCGTTCTTCTGGAGGATGACATTTGTGCAGGTAGCACGTCGGAGGGGAGCGGCAGAGAGGCTAACGCCGAATGTAATGAGTCTGTCCCAGACATGGCTCTGAGGATGGCCTCAAGTTTACAATATTTTGTCTTAATTAAAATGTTAATTAGACCATCCCCGTGGCCATGCCGGAGTCAAAGGGCTCTTTTTTTCAGGTCACTCCATCTAACCTCCCTTGGACACTACAAATGTCATGAAGTAGGCAGTTGAACAGAAACAGGATATGTGCCATCCCTCCACATAATATGATGGAGGGGTGGAGCTATGTTTTCATGAAAAGAAATGTACATTTTGTCCGTTGTATTGTAAAACTGCTGCACCCAAAGCTTTATTGAACAGCCTGTGGTAGGTCATGGTTGCACCAGAAGAGGGTCTCTGAGAATATAACTGAGAATTACAAATGCATAGAGCAATGTTCTGACCGCGTGTCCTCGGAATCATGTTCATACACTATGCAACAAAAATTAATAAGCATGTAGTATCATTGCAGGAAGTGGAGTGACATTCATAGCACAGGGACATGTCAGGGTGTGTGACATCGAATACACGTCATGAATATAGGACTTTTCAGACTTGACAACATAAACATTCTAAATGGGTCACTTTGTATAAACCTATTGCAATGTTCGTTAATGCAGTAGCTGACTGGAAGTAAACTTGGACCAAAGCTGTTGCCCTAGCAACAGAAGTTTCCAGAACAGAAGTGCTTGCCATCCAATCGCAGAAAAAATTAAATTCTTGCAGAAATCTCCAAATGTCAAAAATTTTTGATACCAAATCACAGCATGGCTTTTACTATGGTGTTTCTCAAGGTCTCGGTGTCTTGATGTGGAATTTTTGGAGGGATTATTGATCAATTTTATCAATTCTCATGTGGTAAAAAAAATTGTTAAATTTAGCACCAAATCTGTGTAACAAATGGTTTCAATCCAAAGATTCACATCACATACTTCTATCATACTGTTCTAAACCCCTTATACACTTTCACAGTTTATTTTAATTAATTAAAACCTGTTTTATTGTTCAAAAGGGCATCGGACTGTTGATTTGAGACAGAATTGAAAAATTGTAATCCTATCCCTTAAAGACCATTTACAGATGCGCTCGTCATTTCTAAAACTAAATGGTTGTGAAAAGAGGACACTCTACCATCACAATTTAACATATTTTGTACTGTTTATAGTTGAATTGGTTAGTGAATACATAAGAAGAAAAAAAAAAAACAGCCAAACATGGTGTGTTTAATTACGACACACGCGGGAAACTGAATAGATGTCAAATAATCATAAAAAAAAAACATTCAAAAACTCAAATCACGCTGGAATTATCCTCAATTATGTTCCCATGGTATCAAACCTTCTGTTTTGCTAAATTGCCAGCCTGCCTCATGTCCCTGGCAATATCAACACGCTACATCAACACAGTCAATCACAGTTAGACACACACCCACTCACACAGATATGAATGCAAATACTCCTTAATCTGCTGGATGTGATGAAACAGTTACTTTTATCATTGAAACCGCTCCGTCGCAGTCATGTGTTCGGAGTGCTAATACGTGTCGCAGATGATGTTACGTGCAGTATTTCAACGTCAGAGCTAATGGCTTCGTAATACACACTGCGGCTCAGCCCTCATGCACAGCTACAGAAACATATTACCGTCCTTTTCAGCCGAAGCCATTCAGCACCGTTCTCCATCCTGCCACATGACATCTATTACAATACTAGTCAATGAGATTCACAGAATGGCAATGGAAGGTTCTCCCAATGTCAGCTCTCCTGTCTTTGAAATGAAGTCAACGATTAAAAGGAGTAAAGACAGGGGAGCAATAGGCCGCATTCGAGGTGATAGACAGCCGAAGAGAGAGGAGTTCTTCAAGTGGCCATTTGCTGCGTGGCCACAAAATGACGGCCCCAATTATTTCTTCGCAGTGTGTGCGAGTGTGTGTGTGTGTGTGTGTGCGCAGAGGCAGTTGAGGAGAAAAATGAGCCCTACTCGCACTGTTGTAATGAAGTATTACAAACAAAGTAAGAGATCTTGAATGGCTCTCACATGCATTATCAGATCCATCTGCAACGGCTGCTTCACATCTGTGATCACTTTATAATAATGACACAGCCCTCATTTCCACTTGAAAATCTTCCACTTTTTTGTCTTTTTTCGAATCCACTCTATTCACAGCAGAGTCATCTTGCAAATGCTTAAAGAGGCAGGATTGTAGTTTGGAAATGTGAAGTCATCAGTATGCTTCAAATGAAGCGTGTGGTGTTTTTTTCCAACCGTTTCTTAAAGAACAACTTTGGTATTTTACAACCCTATTTCCCCATGTTTTTGTGTCTAACTGACTAATGGGGACAACACTCTCTGAAATTGGTCCCGGATGGTGGGTGGGAAGACGAAGGTGCTGTAATTCATCAATACAATATTCACATCCTTTTTGTAAAAAAAAAAAAAAAATAATGAACTGGTTGTCATTACTTTTTTTTTGTCCTTGTTGTGAACAAATATCATTAATGAAACATTATTTAAACAGTTTCTGAATCTGCTCTTTTAGGGCAGACATTTCCAAGATAATTAAATGATCAGACGAAGGCTGTGATGTGTGTAAATAATAATAACATAATGATTCAACTATAGTAGATTTTGTCTTTAAACTTTTTTGGAGTTATCTATAGTAATAGCCTAATAATAATGGTCCAAAATGATGTGGAATTGCATAGTTTTAAGTCAAAAACCTTCAAATGTCCTTGTAGGACAACCCCCAAACCCAATATCTCCTAGTATCTTTTATTCACTATAGAAATTGAGATTATGTCTCTTTATCCTGCTGCATAATATGTAGGAGCATACTGACTGGGACACTGCTCCTAAAACCTGAATGATACCCTACTATAGGCTACAAATAACACAATAACTATTAATGCTAAACACACCACCGTAACCCTGTAATGTTCCAGTTGGAATATTCTTGGAGTATTATAGGCCTACTATAGAAGAGACATAGCCCAAGTATAATAATAATGAACTACAATGGCACTCGAAGAGCGCAAACCCCCGCAAAGCTGCCTGAGTATGATTGCCCCCCCTCTCCGTTCATCTTGCGCCATCATCCACGTGCATTTTTGTTTATGTTGAGATCAGCTGTACGTAGCGGAGCATCGTAAAACACTTCATTCAAACTGGACAGAAATAATGTAAAATTCACTTAAACCGTCATCGTTACTCTTTCCAACAATCACCAAGTGTTCTTTGGTCAAACTCAACTGTAAGTTCATCAAGTTTAATATGAAAAAAACGCCAAATCTACAGATGTCCCCACCCCCCGCTCTCTCTCTGACTCTCTTTCTGAAGGAAATGAGGTCATGCCTCATCAACGCGTTGGAATCCTTAAAAAAAATTCTGAATCCGGATCGCCACCAAAATCGAATGGATTGTTCATTGTGCCACACCCCACCCCTCCAAAAAATGTCCTTCAAATCCATCACTGACTTTTGGAGTAATCCTGCAAACGGACAAACCAACAAACCAACAACGGTGAAAACATAACCTCCTTCCTAGGCCTTCGGCCTTGGCGGAGGTAATACATGAATGAATAAGAGCAAGACATTGCTGATACCTCTGATACACATGCCAACATGTGAGTAAGAGAGTACTGGCACTTATTTTTTTCTTCAAGCACTGGCAATCGGGACAAACTGGCACCGTCATCTACGTCCACTAACAGTGCTTGTTTTTGCCATGACAGGCTCTGATTGTTTTTATAAGTGTCTGACATTATGGAAAGAGTTTTGCTCAGGGAGGAGTATCGTTGTGAAATCTAGCGAAGTGACGTGTTGCCAGAAGATGGAAGTGGAATACATCCATCCATGGTGGAAATGCAGAGTTTACAGAGTCTATAGATGTTCAGATTTCACAACCAGACTTCCAGAAAATACCAAAGTTACCCTTGAAGGCAAAAGTGTTTCTACCTGTTCTGACTGGCCGGGGTAAAAAGCCTGCCATTATATTCTCATTCTTTTTGCATCCTTTGTAGCCTTTCCAAGAATCCTGGGTCTGATTTACTATAAGAAATCAGCACTGTGGGAGTACTTAGCTCCTGATTTACCAGGCATCACACAGTCAAGCTCCTGGACTGCAACGTCTGTGAGTGGGCAGGTAGAGGTGGAGATGGAGACGGTACAGCTGATGTTTCACTAGAACACTGGTGCACATGCATTCAAATGCATTAAATACTGTAAATGCCTTATCAAAAGACAGAACAGTCGCAGCCTGTGGTGACTTTGCAATGCAACCGTCAAGTTCAAATTCAAGTGTTATAGCTACAACTCTCCACATCCTGTCTGTCTGATACAAAAGGAAATAGCTTTATTCATGAGCATTGCTCCATTTTTCTTTCTATGTGATACTGATATGGCGCAGGCTTTTCCCACCACAACTTTCCTTGTGGTTCCTGTAAATCCCGTCTGTGCGCCAGAATTATCTGACCTTCACAAATGTCCCCATGTATTAGTTGCAATGTCCTCCCTTAAATGCTATATGCAATGATGAGAGAGGTGCACCTTGCAATTGCAGCCTGGAGTGAGATAAAGATGCCAAAATGCATCAAACCAGGTGTGTCTTTGTAGTCTTGATGCAATGGATCGTACAAATGAGCGATTTAGGGTGAAGTTTACTAAATGATGAGCCGCCTGTGTAATCTACTGTATATTAGCTAGTGATATTGTGAAGTATTTACCTACAGACAACCAACCCAACTCGTCAAATACCGATATTTGGTCAGTGCCCCCTCAGAAACCAATGCACGGAGGCACTCTTTAGCAACAGTATGTTATACCCACCCGCGGTGTTATTCCACCGTCGGAGCAAGAGACATAGTATTAATAGCGTGAGAGTCCGTTTAGGGTGGGAGGGTTGGTGGATGGGTCAAACAAACACAAGACTTTCAACCAGAAGACCTGCTCTTGTTCCCGTGTGAAACTAAAAGTAATGTTGACTTATTTTGTCACGTTAGTCTTTAGTCACGTGACTCGTTGGTATCGCCAGCCCTGTGACTCATGTGAGTCGCTAGTCAGTGAAGATAACTTCTACCACGACCATTTCCTAACTCTAACTAAGTGGTTGTGTTGCCTAAACCTAACTTCCTGTGGAAACGGAAGTTTATTTTGAAAGGACACTGTGCATGTGACCAGTGATGCCAACGGGCACTGACCAAGCAGAGGAATTTGATGAGTCGGGAGTGAGAGTGTGTTGCGACAGAAGGAAAGAGCCCACATCTTCAATTAGGCTCATTACTTTTTAAACTGTCTTATTAAAGATTTGCATTTCAGGTGACCGGAGGTGCCAACATTTTTTTAGGATTATTATTATTATTATTCCTATTATATATTTTTTTATTTAAGTATGGAAGTTATAACAGATCTATTATAAATTTGGGTGAACCAACTATTGGTAACCTGTGACCTTAAATGCTGACTTCATTTATCGATTTTGCATTATCATTCCGGCATGCAAGATTGTTTTTGTCCTTTTTTTTTACAGAATAAGAAACAGATTTGATTTTTGTTTTTTAGTAATAACTTGTTTGCTTGCAAGGCTGCAAAATCCAATCATAAAAAAATGGCTTTTTATTTCACATTTAGCAAGTTTCACTTCTAATAAGAATAACAACACAGTCAAATACCTGCCTTGATAGACAGACAACAGCACCAACTCAGGTGTAACCGTTTCAATTTTTTATTTGTTGTGGTCTTAAACTAATTAAAATTATTGTATCTGTGCTAAATGCAGCTTTGAGTTACGGAACCATAAAACCTCTTTTCACACTCTTCTAATGTTTCTTCAGTAAAAAGGCTTCTTTTCATTCTCTTATCTGTTATTTCCCCCTTCATCATGCGTCTTGGCTCACAGTCAGGTGCAGGAGCGGAATCTGTGATAAATTACTTTTAGCCCTGGGCGGAAGTTTAATTTCTATTTTAGGCTATATCTGTTTTGACTGTTTATCATAATAGAAGCTCACCTGTATAAAAAAAAAAATAGCCTGCAGACTATATTTAGAATATTATCTGTTCTCGTTGTTCAGTCATGTCTAGCCCTTTAGCAATAACCACGTTTGATTTTCTCTGTCATTTATATAGTCAGATGTGAACCAATTCATCACAGTGTGTGTGGGGCTGTAGCAGCTGTGATGTAGTCTATAATTGCCACTTTTTTTGAAAATGGTCATTAAATGTTTTCTGCACATCAGGGCATCATGCTTTTGATTGGAAATTATAGATTTACAAGCTAGAGAAATAAATGTGGACCAAAATAACTGCAAGGGAGATTACCTATAACATGTAATTCTTCAAATATATAACCCATCTTTTATAGTTCCATATATTTCTAAGTGAGCAATAATTTCTTTGTTTTTTTTTCTTTTTCGACAACAAATCTATTAGGCACTATCATCTAAAAGCAAAAGTCAATAACAATTTAATGTGCTCAAATTGGAAGTATGGAGGTATGTTGATGAATGGCTGGCGTCTGGACTGACACATCATAGATTAAACGTGCTGAATTTGATATCCGGAGCATTAATATAGCAGCAAACAACTATTGACTCTGTAAGGATATAGAGGATTAATGTCTACCTGAGCAGAGAATGAAGTCTGTCTCTCCCTCTGTGTGTTGCAATCAGAGCTTCTCTTTTGTTTTTGATGTACAACAAATATGTTTCTAATGAGAGACCGCGGAAATCCACGTTAGGAGAAAGGTCGAGTTGTTAGATGGGTCAAACAAACACAAAGTCAACATTCACTTAATTTAATTTACGTCCGTAGCATAATAACCAGGGCTGTCAATCAATTAAAATATTCAATCACGATTAATGGCATGATTTTCCATAGTTAATTTAATTTTCGCAAATTAATCACAGATTTTTTTCTATTAAAAATGTACCTTAAAGGGAGATTTGTCAAGTATTTAATACTTATACTTATAAACATGGGCGTGGGCAAATATGTTGCTTTAGGGAAGTGTATGTATATACAGATATGTATTATTGGAAATCAATGAACAACACAGAACAATGACAAATATTGTCCAGAAACCCTCGCAGGTACTGCATTTAGCATAAAAATATGCAGCCCAACAGGCAACAACAGCTGTCAGTGTGTCAGTTTGCTGACTTGACTATGACTTGCCCCAAACTGCATGTGATTATCATAAAATGTGCATGTCTGTAATGGGGAGACTCGTGGGTACCCATAGAACCCATTTTCATTCACATACCTTGAGGTCAGATGGCAATGACAGTTTTTCCTCGCCAAAATTTAGTGCGTTATTTTGCTTCCTTCCCGACAGGCTAGTATGACATGGTTGGTACCAATGGATTCCTTAGGTTTTATAGTTTCATATTATGCTTCAAAACTTAGCCTGCTGTAACCCGAAAATTGCAAGTTGTGTTAATGCATTACAGAAATTAGCAAACAAATTTGCATTAATGCGTGATTATCACGTTGATTTTGACAGCCGTAATAATAACATTACAAACGTAGTCATTTTGAGCCAAACCATGTTTTTTTTTTTTTTTTACTAAACCAAACCATGTAGGTTTGTTGTATTTTTTCTTTAATTTTGTTTCAATTTACAACGTTAAGCACGTCTTTAAAACTGTTTAAAACTGCTACCGTAATCTGGGAGAAAATACGTTCAGTCGCCGCCATGTTGAGAGCCGTGTGGAGGCAATCCTGGCAAGTCATGGTTTAATTTTTTTTTTAATTGTCTAATGATATGTGTGTTCATGTGAATCTCTAGGAAACTGCTCATCAAACAGAAACAATATGCAGAGACTAAGCTTTAACGTTCCGTCGCCCTAACCGTTCGGGCAGTATATCACGTTATCTGTGCAGATACAGACTGAGAGGCAATAAGCTGCTTCAAAGCATTAAGGCCCATTGGCAGGTGATCCAGCTGTGCTGTCGTCATCAGTAACAGAAGTTGCTTCAGATGACACTTGAGAGGGATTTATGTACCAAGAGACGAGGCTTACTGGCAGACGAAAGGGCAAACGTGGTGCTAATGGCTGAGAAATGTTTAGGTCTTGAGTAATAAATAGGCCGTGTGGTTCTCTTTGGCTTGTTAGATAATCCACTCTCCATCAGCGAGTGAGCTGTAGATTGGGTTGTTGATTGTCAGTGGGATCGGCACTACTGTCAATCCATTCCCATTTCAGGGAGGTACTTGAACAACAGTTATTATTGCTTGATATTGAAACAAAGGAGGTGTAGTAATATGTGGTAACACAGGCAGGGATCAGATTCTAGACTGGTGAAATGGCCTTTAAACCTGATTCATTCTGTCATTCTCCATACACCATTTGGAATTTAATCCTAAACATTTTCATCTCAATTATTGTATATATTAAAAAATGTTGTCAGACAAAATATATTTTTTTTATAATAATATAAGACATATTGAGGTGCTTGAAGGCATTTAGTCCACCCTGCTTCCACTCTTTGTGGCAGGCTAAACATATTTGTCTTGGGATTCTTTGTAGAGAAACTCAGTTTCAAAGATCAACGAAGTGATTGGTCAGGTAAGACTTTATTTGTTCGAGGACAGCCCTATATTATTCATATGTTTTATTACAGAAAGTGTGTTAAACCAGACCAAAACAGTTATGCATTCAGTCATTGTGTTACTTATGGGTGTAATTATAGTGAAAGTAAATGATTCCCCTTTTTGCTGGGGACCCCCTCAAGGAACCCTGGGGGTCTCCCGGACCCCACTTTCAGAACCACTGTTCTAGAGCAGCGTTTGCAAAACTTTTTTTTTCCTGAGGACTCACTTTTTAAAAATAACAAACCATCACAACCCAATTCACAATGGGCTTTATCCGCATCACCTTATATTATCTTGAATAGGTAAACCAGCTATTTTGAAGAGATATATGTTTCATAAATCACAACTTTATTTTATGCATGTGTTATTGAAAACATATACACATGTTAAATTATTTATTACTATTATAATTACTATTATAACTATTATATATGCAGTATTTTAGAGGTTTGAGACCTCTGCTAAGCGCCAAAATAAGGAGGTGTAAAGTGTCTAATCACGGCAACGCACCAACCTCCCTCTCTGCTGTTCCGGTAAGACTGATCTGTTTTTGTGTGTAAAATAAACAGATTGAAAGGATTAAAGGTTGTGACTCTTTGCCTCTTTGCTCGGGCGCATCATACTCCAGCTCTTTTACCAATAAAAAAAATCCTGACTGTTCTAGATAAATCTCTCTGCTTTATGTGATATAGCAGCCAGCAAATACTATATTTTCCAAAGTGTCAGAGTGTACCTTTAATTGGCACATCTTGAGGGAAGATGTATGTTAGCATTCGTCATAAAATCTCAAAGCCCTGGTAGTCGTTTAAGTGTAACTTAAAAGTGTATTTAGGCTCGCTAGGCAACCGCACGGCGCAAAGGTAAGGCACCTGTCTGTCACTGATTTATTGTCACTACCTGAGATGCCCCAAAACAACCTTGAATCGACTTGACAGCAGGGTGTCACTCTCACGTCCTCCTGTGTATGCAGTTCACTCCCTTCTCTCGTGCCCCCATGGCAACCCATGATGATTTGAAGGAGAAAGGAGGATTTTGCTGGAGGGGTGTTTCCATATTGGATGGCACTTAGATTCGGAGCTGCGGCGGCACGGCATCGCTTTTTTGCACACTGGATATAAAGACCTAATAATGTACCGTGGACCCTGACGAGCACACGCACATCTTTCAACATCTATGATTAATAGTGATTGGAACTAATTTGTTTGTTTACATGTAAGGAAAGTGCTCAGGAGAACAGTACATGCACTGTCCCCGGTTTTATAGTTTAATGAGGCAGGCTTCACATTCTGTCAACGCACATTCAACACTCAATTCTCTTGGGCTCTCTTTTTTAATCAACACACCCACTCACAGTGCAGCAACATTTCCATAACTGCAGTCATACTCTCATGTTGGGATAAACTCAGAGCTTTGTATTCGCACACTTTAAGGTGACATGGTCGTTATTCAGTCAGTGACAGACATCCTAAGCCCGCCTAGCGGTATACTTTTGGCCGATATGCCAATATGATTTTGTTCCAAGTCTTCGGTGTTCGTAAATCCTACAGCGGTGAGAGATGCTTAGCATTGATGGGTCCGCGCTAACACATTTCCATTCCTCTGGGTGTTTTGTGGAACAAAACAATCAAGCAGGGTTAGAAAGTCACACGGTACATTACAGTGACGGATTCCTGAAAGCCCAATAAAGACCCTTACATCAATGCCAGTTTCAATTGATTACTTTTAATGAGCGCAAATAAATAATGCAGGACTGTTCTCTCTCACACACACACACACACACACACACACACAGTGGCAAGCAACAGAAACTTTAGTAAAGTTGAATGCCCTTCGATTGCTTTGCCTTTGTTAAAATGTCTCTGAGCAGAATTGCTTGTTAGCACTTTGCCAGCCACCAGATCCCAATCGCAACAATAAGACGGTGTCAAAGGACCCTTCATCCTGTTAAGTCTGAGGCACCGGTCAGCATTTGTGAAAGCATGTGGGACATTTGTATTCATTTCAAGGCAGCCCAGTCTCCTAAGAAACACGTTCCCAAACAACAAAACGGCATCGTTAATTACGTTGTTATGTTTTTGATGTTTCACAAATACGTTTGTAATGACACTCCACGGAAGTCCACGTAAGGAGGAGTTCGGGGTGAAACAAGTAATTCAAGCTTTGGTTTTATCTCATCTGGATTATTGCTCAGCAGTTTGGTCCAATACTTCATTAGGTATTATAAGAAAATTGCAAATGGTCCAGAATAAAGCGGCACTTGTAGCTCTGTCTTGTGGGTGGAGAACAAATGTTACTAATATGCATGCATGTCTCTCTTGGTTTGAAGTGATACATTGATTGCTGTATTCATTCATGGTTTTCATTAAGAATGTCAGAACAAAGATTTATTTTTTCCAAAAAACTATCCTTTAGTACAGATACACACAATTACTCCACAAGGCATGCTGCTGCAGGTTGTTTTACTTTACCAAAATCCAAAACCAAATCAAGTCAACGTACAGCAATATAGAGAGCAAGAAAGAATTCACTCCTAAATCATATTATACAACACAATGATATATATGGTTTTAAGCAAAACACTAAAATAGCATTACTTAAGAAGAAACTTTAGTAACTAATGAGTATTCCTTGGTGTGTAATAGTATTATGGGCATTCCATGTTAAATGATGATAGTTCTCTGTTAGATAATGATAGATTCAGTCGGACTCTTTCTATTTTCTTTGTGTTTGTGTTATTTAAACTGTGTCAATTGTTATATTTACAGTAGATGTGCATTACAATGTGTTATGTTAGTGTAATAAGATGAGTAGTGTGTATTTTTGTAGTGTCACCATGTAAACTATGTGGACCCCAGGAAGAATAGCTGCTGCTATGCAAAAGCTAATGGGGATCTAAATAAACAAACAAACAAACAAACAAACAAGCATGGGACTTTTACCCAGGAAACAGCTGTTCATGTCCCATGTGGAACTAAAAGTCAACATTCATTATTTTAATTAATGTCTAAATGACGTGGCAAACATAGTCATTTTAAGCCAAGCCTTGCCAAACTGCGACCGTAATCCGAGAGAAAATCCTTTTCCCTCGAAATGTAATTAAGAATATGCCAGGTTTTGTTTTATGGGAATTTTGACAGAGTTGTTCTGGGAAACCCAATTTAGCCGGAGCAGTACAACTTTTTCTGGCATTGCTGAGGGCAGGTCATAGATTTTGTTTAACCCTTTTGTTCCGGGTAAGGTTTGCAGAATAGGTTTGTTCTTGCTCTTGATTCTTCAGGAAGAAAGTGCTACATGGTGATAAAGAAAGACACATTCACATCCAAACTGTTCTCATTTCCAACTCGTTAGTTAGGACACCATGGCGCCACTTTTTATCCCATAAAAGTGACACACAGAAGAGGCTAAAATGTGTTCTCATAACACATGGAATGTCCTTATGATGTCGTGCTATTTATACGCCTTCCCATGAGGGTTGGTTTGAAAGCATCACGAATAACAAGTAAGTTGGACCTCTTTTTTCTGGATTTCCTGGAGACGTCTGGTTTGGAAGGCAATGTTTGCCCTTGCAGTTGGAAGACTTGTTGGCTGAATTTTAGTATCCAATAGTCCTTGCACTACTTATCACTTGCGCTGAGGACATTTTAAATTGTAGCAGAACGATGCCTTGGCATTTGGCGATTACAATTATCGAGAACCCGTATGAATTCAGGAATTCCATTAACTGTTATAAAGTACCTTGCCTGAAAAGCCCAAATGGCATGATAAGCCCCTAGAGACTACTTGTGAGACTTTCAGGCAGATTTCTATTTTTCTTGCCAAGATAATTCATATCCACTTCTCTCACCTTTAGGCCGCTGCGTCCCCACGGTGTTGTTACGGTTAGATCTTCGTCATTTTATCTGATGTACAATGTCATCCTCGAGGTGTGGGGGAAGCAGTTGAGAACACATTGCCTGCACCGTGCGGTGCTACCAGTGGGGTGCTTTGCATTAAGGCTCGAATCACAGCGGCTCTCCCGCTCAGCGTGGTTTCTGTCTACAATATACGCATGTATATTTCATGAGCATATGAAAAATGTATACTTCACTTATCTCACTGTATTGTTTTATTCCTCGACGGAAGCATATAGAAAGACGGAACAGATCTGCCATCTGCGATTCATGGACATTGCCACAACATGACATGTTTGAATATGCCAAATTTAGACTCGTCAAGTTGTACAATAATCTCCACCTTTCCTCTTTCTTTGTGCTGCAATCGGACCAGTGGGCTGATTAGAGAGCCAGAGGCAGGCTGGTGGTTTGCCCTCTCTTTGCCTCCACATAAATAACTGTGTCATTGCTTGCTGAATTAACAAACACGGGCAGGGGTTTAATTTCGCATTGTTCCTCGTCTATCTCTCTCGCCTTCGCTCTCTTTTGCTTCTTTGCCTGCTTTGCATTCTGAATTCACTGATAAGTAAACCTGATTAGCTGAGCTGCCGCCGCCGCTGCCAACTTCGCTCCTCAATTCCAAAGAGGATCTTTTTTTTCCCTCCCTCTCTTCATTTTCCATTCCTCTATCTTGTCTTTCAAACAGATGAATGGGTGATGAGATTTGACAGGCCCATTTTTACCAACAGAGGGGTAGTTTCCTTTTTCCAAGGTTTCCACTGATGAAGGCTGACTGCCAAAACCAAGAGACCTGCAGTAAGACCAATTTGCAGTATCACCTGCAAAACGCAACTCTTTTTCCACCTCAAACATCACAGGGATCATTTGTGAGGCTGGTTTGTGCTTTGGAAATTATCTAAGTCAAAATGTTTCGCTCAGAAATGTGCAGTAGTTATTTTGTCTTGCTTATTTCTATAACTGTATTTATTTATTTTACCTTTTTTGGGTCACATGTTTAGCTTAAAAAATGTTTATTCTACATATATTGCTCACACATTTTTTATATGTTCAAAATGTTCCTCACAGGGAGATTTGTCAAGTATTTAATACTCTTATCAACATGTGAGTGGGGACATATGCTGCTTTATGCAAATATATATGCTGTATTTATATATATATATCTATATATCTATATTCATATAGATATATAGATATATATTAGGGGTGTGATGAAATATCCTGCCACGAAATATCGCGATATAAAAACATGACAATATGCATCGCCGAGACAAAAAACTGGATCGCAATATCAAGGCATAATAGGTACTACGTACATACAGGCTCCGGAGCTAAAGCAAAGCTGCAGCATCTTCCTGCTGCTGTTCAAGGTCTATGAAAGGAGGCTGAGTACAAGATCTGGTCTGCCCTCGCCGAAATTGAACCAATCGCAAAACACGGCTGCAGCTTCAGTTACACTGTGCATGTGTCATACCCCAAGAGCCATGTCCGCCCGTGACCCAGCCTCCTTTCATAGGCCCACACACACACATATTATTGGAAATCAATTAACAACACAAAACAATGACAAATATTGTTCAGAAACCCTCACAGGTACTGCATTTAGCATAAAAATATACTCAAATCATAACATGGCAAACTGCAGCCCAACAGACAACAACAGCTGTCAGTATGCTGACTTGACTATGACTTGACCCAAACTGCATGTGATTATCATAAAGTGGGCATGTCTGTAAAGGGGAGACTCGTGGGTACCCATAGAACCCATTTTCATTCACATATCTTGAGGTCAGAGGTCAATGGCCATTCAGTCTAATTGAATAACACAGTTCCATTGTGCACACATTATTGCATAATGATTACCTGTACATAATTTCATTATGATGACATCTACAGTTTATCAATTATTATGTTACGTATTGTATCAAAGGCTGTGACAGCCCATTCAGCCCCTCTGTATTATAACAAGAGATTGCATTCAAATTTTAATTAGGAAATTCTTGCACACTGTCACCATGGATTCCACCAACTCTTAATTTGTTTTCATCTGGTTCGGCATCATCGCTAACTCTCTTTTGTTTCAAGTCACGCCATGCAATCAACTCATTCCCCTCACCTGATCCTGATCTTCCCTGCCCATCTCATCACCTGCAGCTCGTTCTCTCATTAGTCCCTCAGTATTTATACCACTCCACTTTCACCTGGTCCCTGCCAAAGTGTTTTGTGCGTTCCTGCTAAGTTCTCCAGTGTTTCCTTGTCTGTGTTTACCTGACTGATCTGCCTGTTTCTGACCTTGCTGGCCTGATTTGTATTTTGGACCTTGGGTATTCTGCCTGCCCGTTTTAACTTTGTTAGCCTGAGTTATTGATTTCCCGGTTTTGACCTTGCCTGAATTTTTGATAAGTGAACTTCCCTTGAAACTCTGACTGTCTCATTGTTGTGCTTTTGAGTTCATGTCTGCCAGTACCAGTGGATGTTACAAACACTGACAACTGTCAGTAATAACCGAGTTGCGTAATGCATTAATGTCTGTTGAGGCCCATTCAATCCCATTGTATTTATAACTCAGCACCTGCGTACACTACAAACTCTTGTGTTGATCAAGCGGACACACCATTATGATTACCTGAATCATTGTAAGTTACACTTCATTAAAGTCTGTGGAGGCCCATTCAGTCCCATTGTATTAGCATTAGAAACGCCATTCCAATTTTCTAATGATCACTCTACTCTTGTACACTGACATATTTAACTAAGCAATTTACTGTAATGTATCAACGCCTAACGCTGAAGTGTTTTAAAGTTCCCATTCCTTCCCAAAGCAGCTATACCTTAGGTTACAAAGTCATCTAAAATACCAATCAGCAGCTGTACACACAGCAATCACAAGCATTTTCTTCAGGAAATGCTTTTCTAGTTTTATATAGAGTCCTACAAGAATGAGTCCTAAAACCCCAACATGAGTTAGCATTTTAGGACTTCCGGTTCCCTCGTCTGGAAGTCAATGGGTTTTTAGTTAGATGCCTGACATAAGGTCTGTGGTTAACACAAGCTGAAGAGACTTTAACGTTTTGTTCTACGAAACAAAATACATCAGTTAATATCTCACTCATGAATTTTTAAGCCTTTTTGTGTCTTAAAAAATGTGGTTGCTAACAAGCGGCTAAATGATACTACTACTCTGCCTTTACAGCCTCGCTGTGTCTGGTGGTGTAGTTTGTTTATAAACCTAATGTTATTATCTTGTTGAACAAAATGTGTAAGTATGATAAACGTTTGTTTGCCACAGAGATTATTTTCTGCAATAATCCAAAACCCAATGGAACACTCCCATTGGCTTGTCATCCCTGGAGCACTCTATTAGATCTACTGTCGTCCCATTCTGTTTTTATGCCTCTCCGCAGTGACAGTCGTGGCCTGAGGCATTATGTTTTTGGGTTGTCCGTCCATCCATGCATCCGTCCATTCATCTGTCCATGCGTCTGTCTGTCCGTCCCATTCTTGGGAATGTGATATCTCAGGAACGCCCAGAGGGAATTTCTTCAAATTTGGCAAAAATCTTCCACTGAACCGATTTGATTTTGGTAGTCAAGGTCACCGTGACCTCACAAAACACATTTTTGGCCATAACTCAGGAATGAATATGCTAATTATGCTAATTTTACACAAATGTCTAATAAGATAAAACGAAATGATGACATTTTGGACAGACATGGATGTAAACTGCAACTTGACTGGTTGGCAGAGGCGTACAACCGCAAGGCGGTAATTCTCATTTTTTTGTCCATTTCTCTATCAGCTGCTTAAATGAAGGGCGGACTGATTGTGAGTAGCATTTTAGCCGTACTATTAAATGAAAAATGATTAAGCTCACACAAAAGAGAAAACTCTCCTCCGAGTTGGAAACTGGGCCACTTTTTGCCGTAGTCAGCACTCTCTCCCGTTCGCTCGCCATATGAAGCTCAGTGTGTTACCAACCAGACAGATGGAATCCCTCAGTGTTTGAATTTCATCTGTGAAAATGGTTTATTTAAATATTATTCTGATATCGTCATTATAATACAAACTGTTGCAATGTTCCAGTACAGAAGCCTCACACAATACCAAAGAAAAGAGAACTATAATTCATCAGAATTTTTGACAGCTCAACAAACAGACAGGACCGCATTGAAATGAAATACATTAGAAGAAACAAATACATCTAGAGTGGATGAGTAGCGTGGCATATAAAACAGAACAGAAGGATGGCTGTGGTTCTGAAATAGCGTCCCGGATGAAGGAACTGCTGCTCTTGCCGTCATTGTGAACTGTTCTCCTCTTTGGTAACAGAGACCCTGTTTTGCTTGTAAGCAATTCAGCCTCCATCACGACCCAAACTCATGGTAATTTTTTCATCAATCCAATCACAATATCAAATCAATCTTTGTTCCAATCTCTCCTTCTTTGTTATTCAGTATGTTGCAAGGACCCCACAGTGGGGCGAGTCCCCTAGATTAGGATGAAAGCTTTATAAAGGAGATGCTTCTAATATATATAGATATATTTTTTTTTGACATATACATTTTATCCAAGTTCATTTTGAAGAGATGAAAACCCACGTTGGACTTGTTAACACTTGAATATGAGTACATGACACCATTGTCACAAGTACAGAACATCACTGGCCTCTGCCTTTTTAAATGGATTAAAAAAACAAAAAAAAAAAACATGTTAACATGCTGATTATTTCATTTACAAGTTGTACAGATCTGTAACTTTTTACATGAGGGTTGGACAAACTGTCCACTCAAACTGTGCACACTCTCCAAAGTGCTCCAAAGAACACATTTCCAATAGAATCAGCATCCAAATCCCATTCTACCATTTAAAATAAACTGTATTTTTTTTTCTGAAAACTAAACGTTCTGAATCATATTACATAACGTTTCAAAAAATCGATTTCCAGTCACAGCAGAGTGGCATATACTATATGACAGTGATGCTAGATTAACTGTCCAAATGCACCCTGGAGCTATTTGGAACTTGAGGGATTGGACAGGGTTGCCCTCTATCGCCCACACATCTCGTGCCCAGGCTGGAAGCTGCTGATCAGTAGATGTCTCGGGTCTGATCCCGAAGCATGACAAAGCACCGCCAGCCTTTCAGCCTCGGTGCTGAATCAACAAGTTTCTCTCCACAGTTCTTTGGGAATGCAGTACTATAACTATACAGGGAAGGGGAGGATTTTTTGCTTTGTCTGCAAAGCGGAATAAATGTGTGAAGGGAAGGTGAGTTTTGCTTTTTGGAAACACACAGCACAGTAAACGTTGGCAATTACATGTGTATGTTGTGTATGAATGTTAGCTTATACCATACACCACATGAGAAACTACATATTCATGCGTCATGTTAGTGTAAAGTTTGATCAACTGAGCAGAAAAATAGCATGTGCTTTGGGGTCAGTGTCTACCAAAATAAAATATCATTGCAGGGATACTCATGGTGGATAACATTCACTTACAGTGTGATCCTTGAGACACAAATCACTATTATTCATAAATATTTCAGATTGAATTGGAACATGTGCATTTCTGATGGACAGCGCACGCGTTCCTTTTCAGCTCAAAAGTTAACAACAAAAGAATCCCATTTATTTTACTGTATCTGTTGTTGCACTATGAAACCAAAATACACCTTTGTTCGTGTCAGATTGTCAAAGCGTTTTGCTTATAAATGCTCCGCGTGGATAAAAATCTTTATGATATATCATCTGAAAATAAAGCTAAAAATATATTACTGTAAGATATAAGAGAGAAGATTCCAACAAAACTATTTCTTCCGAACATGGGTCATATACAATGCTGATGATGCGCTACTCTCTGTGTTGCACCATCTCATCGAATCCAGCCACTCAAATGTCTATCTGCAAATGTGTGTGTTTGTTTGCCGCCATCAAAATAATAAAAAGAAGAAATACTCGTGATCCAAAGTGGCAAAATGCTCATCCGTCCTCTGTAATAATGAGACATACCAGGGAGGTGCACAGCGACTGAAGCATGCCATTTTGAAAATGGTGCAGGTCAATTAAAATTAATCATCCAATGGTCACATATCAGGATTTTCAATGACGCATAAATTGTGACATCCTTTTTTATTCCTACTGAGGATGCAATACAAATTAAAATGACAAGGGACAATTATTTTTTTTTTCAACACCAAAGCTAGCACATTAAAATAAAGCTAAATTCAACATACTGTAACACTGAACTCCAATTGTTGAATTATGTAGCTCAAATAACTTATGTTCCCCTCTTTTAAGCCGTCAGACCGATAAGCATGCACACCTGTATTATGTACCACTAACAAGATGTAAAATTATGCACATTAGATCATTTAGATGGCCAATACAGCTGAAGAAAAATGAGAAATTGAACCCATTTAACCCTATGGTTCATGTTAACAGTCTAAATTAGCATGTACTTGAATTCCTTTTATTTCTTTGAGAGGGCCTATTCACAATGAAGTTCCATGGCCAATATGGTGAGTTTCAGCTATGTATACAGCACATACAGTAAGTCTAGGTGTTTCAAATAAAACAGATATATATCAAGAATCATATATATATATTACACAAATATAGATTCTCCTTTTTTCTTGTTCACTTTTGAGCAATAAACACATGAACTGGAACAGCGAAACCATAGGAAAGTCATTCCTCCATGAGAGTTATCCAACAAGATACAGAGTCCGTTTTTTTCACAGCGGAGCGTTGCACCTCGGATGGTGTCGAGTCGACGTCTGTACAAAAGGTAATCCAACCGCTTTTAAAGGTGACTGGTGTTTACAGTGGCTAATAACAATGTGCTGGGTGCAAGAGCAGTAGTGGCGGGGGAATGAGGGCCAACTGTGCTGTCCGCATGGTGTGGGAAGGGGGTTGGAGGTGTGGGGGAGGGAGGGGATTTTCTCGTTCACTTTGAGAGCAAACGAAGATAGAGAGCGAGATAAGGGCGCAAACCATGTCAGTTCTTCAAATTATAACAAGGCATCCCTCACCAAACCACACGCCAGGAGGAGGACTGCCAGTCCACAGTTGGATGATATTCTTGTACCTGAGAAGAAAAGAGAAGAAACAAAGGATTAAAGCATGTACAATGAACATTGCATTTTCGGACATAGCCATTGCACAGATGTATTTGTTGAATAGATACATCAATGCAACTCTGTAAGAGACACATATTTCTTTTAAATTAAGTTATATATAGGGGGTAGGCGATATGTCCATGTAGTCAGACGTTAGCACACACCATTCATTTTTAAACTTTGTTCAAGAGATACCTGAGAATGTCAGACAACCCCACAACTATTATGCAGGAAACATATGTAAACCCATCCACATCATTATTTGATGTCAGAGCAACTGACGTAGTAAAATGAGCAAGAAAGTCCACTTAGGGACGAGGTCAGGGTAGATAGATGGGTTAAACAAACACTTTCACCCAGGAGTGAAACCACGTCAACGTTGAATAATTTTACATTACTTTTGTTGTGTAACTTACATACTTAAGTAACGCCAGTTACGTAATATATGTATATATTTTAGCCCACAATCTTTTCCTAAACCTAACCAAGTAGTTTTGTTGCATAAGTAAACCTAAAAAAATAAGTAAACCTACGCTGGAACTTTATTTTGAAAAGACACTATGCATGTAACTAGTGGAAACTGACACACTGTCCCTGACACGTCCAAAACTGATGGTAGAGAGGTACCTAGAGCATCATAGTTTGAAGCGTAGGGCCTTTCACATGCTGTGCGTATCCACCACCCTACCCTCTGCACAAACGAGGGCATCAGTTCTTTAAGCAAAACATCAGACTTTTAACTTTCGTTTCATCATAACCACGGACGACCAAGTCATTTTTCTGACTAAACGTAACCAAACTGATTTGTAACAGTTTTGACAAATGACAAAGACGAATGACGCCGTCCTGTCAATGGGGGGCATCAGATCAGAAAACATGTACAGTATATGTATATTTCAAAAGGATATGGACAAACAATATGTTTTGTCTTTTAATCTGGAGCTCTTGATTCAAGCTTCAAAACCTAACATACTTTCCACCCAACCCAGTCACCAGAATAAAATGCTGGCATGTACGCTCCTGCAAACCACGATTGGGTTGAATCTTGACATTTCTGAACCAAAAGTATGTTTCATATCAACATTTCTACTTGTCAACATTCAAAACTACATCCTCAATTATATTTAGGAAACAAAACTACTTGGTTAGGATTGGGGCAAGGTCCTGGTTATGGTAAATAAAACATTGGTTATATGTTAATTTGTTGGTCTGTGATGAGAGATTCTAGGGCAATACCATGCAGTACCCTTAATGTAATACCCATAGTAATAGAGTACTTCATTTGGTACCTTTTTTCTCTGCTTCATACGATACCCATCGTGAATGGAAGTGTTTAGTTGTGTTAAATGCCACTACCACTGTATTTATTTTGATCAGATGCCACAGGCGTGTAGTATAGCCATACTTTCGAACGTTTTGGTGCCATCTCAGCTCGCTGAACTGCCAACTCTGTCAAATACACACATGCTCGACTTTACCACACCACAGACTGTATGGGTTGTAGCTGCTGCAGTAGTGGGCCAACACTTTGCATTAAATCAGAGAACGCTTGCGGTGATTGGCTGCGAACAAAACAATACAAAATCTTTTTTCGATACTGCTTGATACTGGGTTATTTAGATCAATACCTTAAAGATACCGATACTCATCCCTCCATGTAACCATTCACATGCTGCAAACCTATCCACTACCCAACAAGGACATCAGTTCTTTCACAACACAACTACTCGGTTAGGTTTAGTAAAATATCATGGTTTAAGTTAAAATAAGTATATTAATTTTGGCTTCATACGAGGCCTGAACACCAGTATCCTGTTTGACCCATCCACCCACCCCAACTTCCTCCCTATGCAGACTTAATTACTAACATATTTATGATGTTCGTCAAAAACAAATGTAATCTGGGAGAAAATTAACAATGCAGTTTTGTTCTATGGGAACACAATTCGTAGGAGACCAGGCTGTTCCACCTCACATTATAAAATCCTCATTATATCAGGCATTAGTACAAAATGTGTCCATGGTTTTTTTTGTGTTATCTAACATGTGGTTGCCTGTTTGAGTTTCACCCTCTTCTGCATTCCAAATGTTCCACCATATGGTTTCATTAAGTTCGGTCCATGAGGCCGCAGTCACCTGTAAAAGCCTGAGAACACTGCTCGGCTGTAGAGGATTCACACACGTACATAGCAAAATGCATCTTATTTCTTTGTGTGAGTCATTGCATTGTTTTTCTGCCAACATTATTAGACCATTAAACTTTCATCCTGATGACTTTGTTTTCTACTGTCACAACATGAGTTTTCTTTTATTTGTAACAAAAGTGGTGCAAGAGCTTGAATCTCACTGTGGAGAAGGTCATGCCTTGATTTACATATCCGTCTTCTCAAACACATACCGATGCTACTCAATGTAATAGAGTGCTCCAGGGATGACGTATTTTTGTAGGCCAACCCGGAAGTTAGCATCACCCTGGGTTCCTTTGACAAAAAGCCAATGGGATTGTTCCATTGGGTTTTGGATTATTGCAGAAAATAAGCTCTCTGGCAAACAAACGTTTATGATACTTACACGTTTCGTTCAGCAAGATAATCTCCACAAATGAACAGCACTATGATATTATTTTTTTTTTAAAGTTATTTTTTTGGGGGCATTTTTTAAGCATTTTTTATTGACAGTGGATAGAGTCTTGGAAAGGGGGAGAGAGAGAGAGAGTGGATGCGGAAAGGGCCACAGGCCAGATTCGAACCCCGGCCACCGCGGTCAGGACTGAAGCCTGTTACATGGGCGCTGCTCTACCAACTGAGCTAACCAGACAACCCACACTATGATATTTTAAACTTAAATACAATTGCCAGAAGCAAAAAGCTAACGTTAGGCTGTAAGCGAACTACACCACGGTCGCATGAGCGCGGTAACGATGCTGTAAAAGAGGACGAGTTGGCGTGATGGCATTTAGTAGTCTCATTTAGCCAATTGTTAGCAATCGCCTTTTTTAAGACACATAAAAGCTTCAAAAAGCTTCTTTGTAGAACCAAACGTTAAAATCTCTTCAGCTTGTGTTAACCACAGACCTCATTTCAGGCATCTAACTAAAAACCCGCTCAAATAACCCACTGACTCCCAGACAAGGGAACAGGAGGTGAAACTCATTTCAGGGTTTTAGGACTCATTCCTGTAGCACTCTATTGCAGAAATGGAATTAAAAGAACCTGTCACATCAACCATACAAACCTGTCAAGGTTTGAAACCGGCTTGTGATGTGTGGACTTCAACTTAGTGCTCTTACATAAATTCCACTACCTTTACCAAACAATCACAGACAACTACAAAATGTAACAACCCCCCTGCCCTCACAGTAAACAGCCTTTGAAGTGTTCTGAAAAGAATTTCCATGGGCAGCTACTGTTGCCTTGGCCCTGACAAACTGCTATCACCACTGCAGGCAGCTCTGACTGTTTACCGAGCATCTGACATGACTAACAACTGCAAACTAGAACACAGCCTCCTCAGCCTCCTCTTTGATCCGCCTGCATCTCGGGGACATCGAACCTGAACTGATGAGAGCAAAGTAAACCGATGACAAGTCTACAATGCTGCAGAATTCTGTGGACAAAAAAAAAAAAGTTCATTTCCATCTGCATAAACAGAGAAAGAAAGAGAAGCTTGACAGGAGGTGGAAACAAGAGATGTGTGAGGTTGTAATCCTGTGAAACAAGGCAGGGCTTGGGAAATAGGAAATGAAATATTCACTAAATCATATTGACATTGACTAGACTCCTGTGTCAGACCGGGCGATGGTTCTAAGAAGGAAATCGTCCAGGGGGACACTTTGTACCTTGCGGCCCAGCTCTGGATTGTCTGGGCTGCTGGGGATTGGAGGATGAAGGGAGGAATGGCAGGGGGGGAGCAGAGATGGAGGGCTTTGACCCTTTCTTCCCACCCCCCCACATCTCATTTGGCTTGAGGTGATCTAGAGAACAGGCGCGCCACAGAGGAGCAGCAATCACTCTGGGCCAAAACATCCTTCACACAGAGAATAATTAATCAGCCTCCAGCTACGAGACAGAGCAAGGCACAGACGCAGAGAGGCTGTACATGGAAAAACATGCACCGATTCACTAATACCACGCATTTTACAATCATTTACTCAGTAACCATGTTAAAGATGTATAATTAAATTTTAAAAAACTGAAAATCTCTTAATTATCTCGGGATGGATGTGTCCAATTCCTTCTTTTTTTGGATACACCAAGCAGGTTTTTTTCCTGGGGGCCATTAGGGAAGTGTGAAACCAAGCTAGAAATTAGCACCAGCCACCAGCCAAACGCTGGTAAAATATGCCGCTACATTTGCTTCACTCACCAGCCAAAAAAGAATTCTACTGAGTGGCTGGTAGATTCTAGAACCCATCAGCCACAGTGGCAGCTGGACAAAAACGTTAATGTCCAACCCTGTGAGAGACCCTGAGCAGTTGCCAAGCTGACCTGAACATCTTGTACCATTTTGAGGCACAAGCATGAGGTCACACATCTCCATGTAGTCGGGTAGAAATGCAAAAATAAACACTGTGTGAAAAGAAATTCACTTATGTATTGCAATTTTTTTAATTTGTTTATTTTAAATAGATTATTTAATGCCAGAATCGATATATTTGCTTCATCTGAGTCTATGTGGAGGTAGAAGAAAGTTTTTATTGTTGTACTCTGAGTAACGTGACGTCATATCTGTTCCGTATCCGTCAACCAAAACAAACCGCAGCGAGCCAAAATGAGAAAATAGAAAACGGCGGAGGGTCAGCGTGGATACGACGTGTACCCTTACATTTTAAATCCAAAGTAATAAACACTACAAATACAGTAAAGTATGGAAACACAGTAGAGTTAGACTTAATGGCTAAAGCTGCATGCTAACTCTGTCATAGACAAGAAACGTTATCGCATTGCGGTAACGTGTGGTGAACCCTTTAGAACACCCACATTTATGTTAAATGCATTCAAACGGCTCCGATGGAGCTGACCATGGATGTATAAAGAGAACGCAGCTGATGGGAGAGCTAGCGACGGACTTAGTGACGGACTTTGCAATGTTACTGGAAGTATACACGTGTGACTACGTCCATTTTTTCAAAATAAGGTGTTAACAAAGACAACTGTACAAAATACATGCATGGAAATACGATAGATTAGGTTATATTCACCAGAAGTATAAAATATGATATATCCCTTATAAAGTAAAAAGAAAATACCTCTAATTTGTGAGGGTAATGTCTTTATTCTTTGATTTTTGGGTTGCTGGTAAAATAAGCAGCTAGATTTGCTTCAATCACCAGCCAAAAAAACGAGAAATCTATTGAGTGGCTGGTAGATTTTCGAATCCATCAGCCACAGTGGCAGGTGGACAAAAAATGTTAATTTCCAACCCTGTGTGAGACCCGAAGCGGTTGCCAAGCTAACCTGAACATCTTGTACTATTTCGAGGCACAAGCACGAGGTCACATATCTCCATGTAGCAGGGTAGAAATGCTGTGTTTCATGAGACATATCTACCAGTTTTACATCAGAATTAGTAGGAAATCATCCAGACATGTTCATGTTGTTTTCTCCTGCCATTACTACTCCTGTACATGTATAGGTTTAACTCACAGTCATGTACAGTACCTGAGTCACATAATAACAATGAACTGACAAGACCCACAAGCTTTTCAAAGCGCCAGGCTTCAATATCGGATTATGAGGTAAAAATAACACCTGTGCAACATCAGTCAAGCTTTACCCCGCACTGCATGACTAATCTGCTGAAAATGATGAAAAGTTTCCGAGGATGAACCTTGCTGAATGTCTGAGTCTTGAACTTACAAGTGTCTACACCTCCATGCTTTGAGCCTATTTCTTCACATTTTACCAAATCTTGGCAAACATGATGAAAAGTCCTGCTGCTTTGGCTACTCACAACTCCTGTTGGCACCGCAGAAACAATAATAACCTGAAAAAAATGTCTGAAGATATAAGGAATTTGTGTGAGAAAGAGTGTGATGCCTGATGATATCTGAATATGAACAGATAATGAACAGAATACCATTTGTATTTATTTTCAAACTGTATAATAAATTGTACAATAATTCAACTTTGCAATACTCTGTCATTGATACTACATTTATACTGTACATTTCAAGAAATACTATTATTTAATTATAATTTATACTATTTCATGCATTTATATTAGGGCTGTCAAAGTTAACGTGACAATAACGTGTTAACACAAATTGGTTTAACGCCACTGTTAACGCAACTTCTTTTTGATTTTAAGGTTGTAGTGGGCTCAGTTTTAAAGCTAGATTGAAGATGCTTCTATCCTATGAAACTGGACAATCTAATGAATCAATTGGTACCAATGTTACACTAAATTTTGGAAGGGAAAAACTAACAAGGACATTTTCAAAGGAATCCCTTGATAATCACATGCATTTTGGGGCAAGTCATAGTCAAGTCAGCACACTGACACACTGACAGCTGTTGTTACCTGTTGGGCTGCAGTTTGCCATGTTATGATTTGAGCATATTGTTATGCTAAATGCAGTACCTGTGAGGATTTCTGGACAATATTTGTCATTGGTTTAGTGTTGTTAATTGATTTCCATTAATAAATATACACATACATTTGCATAAAGCAACATATGTGCCCGCTCCCATGTTGATACGAGTATTAAATACTTTACAAATCTCCCCTTAAGGTACATTTTGAACAGATAAAACACATATGTGATTAACTATTGACAACCGTGCAATTAATCGTAATTAAATATTTTGGAAGTTATCGACGGGAATCCTGCTAGTCCGCTACTATGATCTCTCCTCCCTTCCTGTCCCCTGGAGCTCTGGCTGGTTAAACGCATTACTTCTGGTGCGCCAACGCGGGAAAGTCGCCACAGACGCCATAACTCCGGTATACTGTGAAATACAGAGAGCTTTCACTGGCAGGCTGAATCAGCATTGTGTGAACTTGTTTGGCAAGGGCTTGAATGTATTCATAAATAAAAGTCCATCGTTAAAATTGATTTAGAATTCATATCTTTTTTTTTTTTTCCATGCAGCCAGGAGGACCAGCTGGACCGACACCTGCTGCGGCGGAGCTTTGAATAGTGTAGGCTGCATGGACCTGGATATAAAGTCATCATTTCCTGAAACAAAAACAAATCTATTTTTTTCTCAAGAAACAACTACATACAGTAGCAATCCGGTGTTGGGTCATAATTACATCCTTCTGGGTATAACATGACGTGTGGCCCCATGCTGCACAGCTGTGCTGGGTCATTTCTTTGGTGTCAGTCCTGACATCCTCCAGATGTATTTTTAACTCCAAACAGCGCTACACCCACACTTGAATCTGGTGATGAAGCCACACTTGTACAGAACAGTCGGGGGGATTGTTATTCATACATTATTGATTTGCTGTTGTAGTGGTTTCTATTGCTTTAGTTGTTATTTGCGACGTATTTTTTCAGTTTGGTTGTCTGAGAAAACACAAAGAGTAAAAGAAGGTGCATGTAGATATGATTTTATCAGGCAAGGAATAACTGGAGGAAGTGTGGCTGCAGCTGAGGAATCGAGTCAAAATGAGCATCAACACACTGCCTTCATTAATATGCAAATTAATATGGTGAGATGCTTCAAAATCCAGTCAGACACCCCACATCTATTCACGGTGTCTCTGGTGTTCTTATCTTCATCATGCTCCTCAGTTTCAGAAGAATGTGTCGACATGCAGACAGCATGATGGCAGCATTAATGTCATGTGACTTATAATAATTGCAGGTTGTTGGCGGAGAATTTAGGTATTATTTCATAGTCTGATCATCATTCCTATCAGTTATGATGGCATTGTAATTACTAATTTTGGGCAACTTTTTCCCAATTATTTCACAAAACTTGAAGAAGCCATAATACCAGAGCCAGTACAGCAAACTCTTTTCTGTGTGCTGGTGCAATGGAATGCAATAACCTGCCTTTTTTAACTTAATCTTCAAAGCAAAGGTTAAATGCTACTGGTTTTCAATATTTTGGATCTTTCGAGCATGGTTGGCTGTAAAAACACCAGTGATAATGATGAAGTAGTGCAAGACTTTATCCTTCTATCCCTGACAGTTTGATATGCTATTTCAGTAACACTTTCTATGACGCTCATGTCTATAATGCGTTATAAACATACCCCACCTAAACACTATATAAGATATTAGCATAGGTAACACCCTCTAAACACTATATAATGATAATATTAGCATAGGTAACTCCCCTCAAACGCTAAATAAGGGCAGCTGTTTTGTAGGTAACACCCTCAAAGACTATATAAGTCCATGTATAGCATAGATAACGCCCTCTAAACACTATATAGGGGCAGGTGTTAGCATAGGTAACACCCTCAAACACTATATACGATATTAGCATAGGAAACAACCTAAACACTATTAGCATAGGATGCACCCCCTTAATACTATATAAGGGCAGGTATTAGCATATGAAACACCCCCTAAA
>CAKAOI010026580.1:0-68904 GCA_916701655.1 Sebastiscus albofasciatus
CACCTTATTTTGAAATCTGGATGTGGTCACATGCTTATAGTTCCGCTAACTTCGCCAAGTCCGTCGCTAGCTGTAGCTCTCCCCTTCAGCTCTGATCTCTTCTTATTACATCAATGGTCAGCTCAATTGGGGTCGTGTAAATGCATAAATGTCAGTATGTGGGTGATCTACAGTTGTGACATTGGCCAATTTGTTAAAATTGATTACAAAATCATAAAAAAAACAAGTAAAATTGCAATACATAGGTGAATTGTTTTATAGGTGCAGTTGATCCATAGTTCAGTGTGTGGAAACCAATCTCCTAATGTGATTTTATTTTCAAATTACAGAAGAAACAAACCTGTCTGGAATCATTTTATCCGAGCAGAAAGAAAAATCCCTATACCCATCCTGTTATAAAACATAAGCTCTCCCTTTCTGTATGCAAACATCTTTAAACTGCCTAAAGACATGTTCTACATTATGTGATTAACACCGTCATTCAGCTCCTCCTTATTCTCGTCTCCTTTTTTTTGTTGACAAACCATCTGCTTGGCCGGTCTGTGATAATGTATTCATGCTGACATATCACCCAAATGCAGCTCAATGGACTTAACAGTGTGGAACAAATAACAGTATTATTCTGAGTGGATTACATTTACGCATCCCCGGACCACCTGTTTCATGAAATCAAAATGGCATAAATCCCAAATGAAATAAATAGATAAAACTTTCTTTCACGGCAGGAGATTAAGCTTGCGTTGACTTAGCGAGTGAACTAAACGGAAAAAAATACTGAACAGCTGTCGGGTTGGCTGGCTGGCATTGCTGTTTCAAAGAAGGGGCTGTTCCTGTCAGGATAACCTCTTCAGAGACTGAATTGCCAGTAAATTCCCAGAGTACCTGGTAAAAGGACTGTGGTTTGTGACCAGGCTAAAATTGCTGGCTGCAGCTGCAGCTCTGATTCATCCATGCTTCAAAATGAGTCTGCAGCAATTTGAAGACTAGAGATGAGTCGCTCTCTGAAAGGGATATAAAAGAGGCTGTGTGGCCAAGTTGTTCTGTAGATCCGCTGGGGAAGATTCTGTGAATATCATTACCTAATGCAGATATATTTGACTCCAATAAATCTACCATCCTTCACACTTACCTTAAGTATAGAAAGTACTGGCATAAATGACAAATGAAGTCCAATAAGTGAAGTTTGTTTTCATAGAAGATGAGTAAAAGGCCTTTCCCATCAGTAACACTGGGGCCAGTTTCACCAAATTTGCAACATGGAAGCTACGATTTGCAACATATGATAATTTCCTCCCTCTCATTTTGATACATTTTGCTATTCAAAACAAACAGCATAATTGCGAGGCATGAGCATGTAAGAGTGACAATTATTTGTGTGTGTGTGAGCAGTGCTTGCAAATCACTTTTGCGAAATGAGCCGTTGGTACAATTGCGGTAAAAATATGCTGTGCCAATAAATACTCCTCTTTGGTGCAAACTTTCCTAATTTCTGAACTGCCGGTTGAATTAAGGGGCGGCATGGTGGTGCAGTGGCCTCACAACAAGAGGGTCGTGGTTTCAAACCTGCGTAGGGGCCCTTTAGTGTGGAGTTTTCCCCCGTATTAGTGTGGGTTTTCTTCAGGTACTCCGGTTTCCTCCCACAGTCCAAAGACATGCAGGTTAGGTTCATTGATGACTCTAAATTGCCCGTAGGTGTGAATGTGAGTGTGAATGGTTGCCTGTCTCTATGTATCAGCCCTGATTAGGATAAGTGTTTACAGATAATGGATGGATGGATGGTTGAATTAAAAAGAGCTTTTTTTTCCATTTTCAAAAATGATTGAAACGATTAATTACTTTTCTGCGATCGACTAATTAATTAATCGACTGATGGTTTCAGCTCTAGTCTGATGATCGAGGCAGTGTATAGGGATTTAAAACTACCCCTGACTGATGTTTGCAGTGTGCTTGAGCTGTGTATGGTCATCTAATCTAGTTATATTACTATATACTACAGTAGAATATAGTTGAATGGAATAAATATGGTAGACTGTTCAACTGCATTGTACTATATATTACTCTACAATACAGATGACTGGGATAAATACCGTACAGCAGGGATACAGGAGGTCAAGGGCCACTTAATAAACAAAAAATAATAATATCTATCATATAAAATGAATAAACATTAACCCTTTAATTAAAAACGTCCCATGGGAGATCGTTGTTTGCATGATCCTGTTTAAAATTGATCTAAAATAAAAACCATAATCGTCAGCAGAAAGCTGAGGGTTCTGTCTTTCGTGTCATCACGTTGTAAGCTTGCGATGGAGTTATTGCGTTACGTGCAAAATGCCTTTGTGCATACTTATGGAGTGTTAAGAAATATTTTGTTCATGTTTCTACATTTAGAAAAAAAAATTGAAATCTTGAAGATTTTTGTATTTTCTACTTACATCAAGTATTATTGACTTATATAGCCTTAAAGCTTGTACAAATTGTATGGATATGAAGCACTTGAGGGTACTCCAGGAAATTCCATCACATTAAGTAAAAATGAAACAAAAAAATCCCATCGTGAATCAATTTATTTTTATTGTGTATTAGAAAAGGGTCGGCAGGCCACCTGGCACCATATTGCAGGCCAGATTTGGCGCACAGGCCATAAATTGGGTATCACTGTGGTAGACCCATTAAGAGCTGAAATGATAAGTGGATAAACAGTTTGGTCGATTGACAGAAAATTAGTTTTTCAGATGTTTTCATAATCGATTAATCATTCCTCCATTTAATCAGGAAAATATGCCAAATGGTTGCTCTTTACAGCTTTATTGTGATGTATACCCTTGAATTAAGCCAAGTCTTTGAGTTTTGGACTGGTGGTCAGAAGAAAACTAGACATTTGAAGACGTCACTTTGTGAAAGCCCAAGGTCACTATTTCTAATTCCATAGACTTAATGGTTAACCAAAAAAAAATACTGACTTAATGGTTAATCAATGATGAAATTAATTATTAGCAGTTACTACACCCTTTTGAGCAGCACCTTTTGACATGACACACAAGCACTTTGCAGATTTCCCAGTAATCTGATACAATAGACATTACAAGAGATGAGTATCAGTGTGTTTATTAGGTTTATTAACACATCTCACTCCTGTTGTGTCAGCGCTACATTGTTTCTGAGGTGCTGAATCTGGAGCTGACAGCATCTCTGAGACATTGATGGCACATTTGATTGGGTATGTGTCTTAAACTCCAGATTCAGATGTGTATCTGAGAGTTTTTATTGGTAAAGCCTTTCTCTCTGCATATGGGAATCCACAGCAACTTTGAAATCAACATATGTTCAAGTGATCCGCACAGCTATTTATGTGTGGTAGTGTGAAAAGCGATGGAGCTAATTAAAGCAGAGGCGCAGGGATTCGGAGCGTCTTGTGATTCTGCTGAGTGGGAGGTTATTGTTCCAAAACAGTGAATATGTATTGGAGAATGAGTTTTGAAAACCAGGCGTCTCAGCACTTGGCCAAGAAATTGTTGAGTCACTGTTATTGATCACCAATCCGCCACCCTTTCACAGATTACTGTGGTCACTCTTTGCATTTTTATGCCTCCGCGCCGGCAACACCCGTGGCTGGAGGCATTATGTTTTCGGGTTGTCCGTCCGTCCGTCTTTATATATGTATACGTCCATCCGGTCCATTTTTGTGAACACAGTATCTCAGGAATGCTTGGAGGGAATAACTTCAACTCTGATTCGATTTTGGTGGTCAAAGGTCACTGTGACCTTACGTCCGTCCCATTCTTGTGAAAGCGATATCTCAGGAACGCCTTAAGGGAATTTCTTCAAATTTGGCACAACCATCCACTTGGACTCAGTGATGAACTGATTAGATTTCGGTGGGCAAAGGTCAAGGTCATTGTGACTTTACGTCTATCCCATTCTCTTGAAAGCAAAATCTCCTGAATGTCTTGAGCGAATGTCTCAAAATTTGGCACAAACATCCACTTGGACTCAAGGATGAACTGATATGCTTTTGGTGGTCAAAGATCAAGGTCAATTTGACCTCATGTTCATCCCATTCTTGTGATATCTCAGGAACGGCTTGAGTGAATTTCTTTAAATTTGGCACAAACTTCCACCTGGATTCAAGGGTGACCTGATTCGATTTTGGTTGTCAAAAGTCAAAGATCAAGGTCACTGTGACCTCACAAAACACCTTTTTTTGCCATACCTTAAGAATTAATATCCCAATTATGACAATTTCACACAAATATCTAGGAGGATAACATGATGAAGTGATGACATTTTGCACAGACATGGATGAAACTGCAATTTGACTGGTTGGCGGAGGCATACAACCATGAGGCGATAATTCTAGTTGAATGTAATGTGCATCTCTGTCTGCCAGCAAATTGACAGAAACATACCAAAATGGTGGATGGAGGATTTAATATATGACAATTTGTTATTGTATTGCATTAGCATAAAGATGAAAAATCCATATGATGGATGTGATGGTTACCCACTGGTGATGGTTAACTCCAACATTACAATATTTCTCTTTTTTTATGGCACCAATTAGCCAGTATCTAATAATATAATAAATCAGAACTCCAGCTGCAATTCAAGAGATTTATCATTTCTATTTAACGTAATTTACATTATTACCTATAACACACACAAACTCCAGTGTAATGAAAGCAGTATCCATGCAGTAAAAAACTTGCAAGATGATATGGATATGGAAAAGTTTCCAACCAGTGATTTACCAGTTACTTAGCAACAGCTTTGGGTTATGTTAATACCATGCTGCCACCAAATATTAAAGGCTGAACTCTGCTCTGATCTGCAGTAATCACAATCCTTGAACCTGCCTGTAATGAGGAAGGAGTCAGTAAAGCCCAAATCTTCTTGTGCACAACAGCAAACGTGTTACTGAGGGGATACTAAACTCATGTTCATTCAAAGGGATGAGCCTGTCTACTGACAGTCCAACTCTTTATCATGATTCAGTGAGGAAGGTGCTTCAAAGGCCAGACAGATGGAACAGAGGCTTTATGACAAGTATAATGTGTGTATTTTTTTCAAGAAGCAGCGCATCTTGCAAATGGGGTAAAGAAATAAAGAAAAATAAAGAAAAATGTCTTCATTGTGGGTCAAGAACTTTGTCGTCTACTTTATGAGGTACAAATATATGTCATGTGCTACAAAATTGAATGGAAATGAGAAAAACAAGCTACATTCTTTACTTCTTACCGACAGGCCCTCTTTCTTCCAAATCCTCCTGTGTGTATGCGTTTAAGCCAAGTAAAGCAAAAATCATCAAACTATGTCTCAGAGGGTTTCGACTTCAAAAGTATTTCAAATTGAATATTCCACATTGTCATCCAAAAGGTGTGGCAGCATTTTGTTGTGTTCATTGTTTTTTTCAATGGATCCCTGTGAAAGGCTCTAAAACAAGCAACGTGGCCTTTTGCAGTGTCTTTTTTTGCTACCTCTGTTAGTGTGAAAGGAGCTTAAGTGGGGCTAAGTCGCTAGCAATGGGATTTTAGAGGAAGCCCTGCTTGCACCGAGAGCAACTTTGCTGTGTGTGTCGGTGCTGAGTGTGCATCTGTGTAGGAGTGGTGCCAAAGTTTTAAAGAGTTGGGTGCTCACTTTTTGACATTCAATATATTCTCAGCCTCTGTGTTTGTTGTGTCATGGAGCCATTTTGTAGAAGGTCAAATACTAGCTCGGTGACCCTTTGTTGTGTAGTTGGAGTGCAGGGCCTGCCAGGCATGCCAGTGATGTTAAGTATCTAAGAAGGTATGTCCACATGGCTTTGAATCTCCAGTTTGTGGATAACCTTCCTGACCATTGTTTCTCATCTGGAATATAATGTAGGATTATGTGCTTAAAGGGGCACTGGGGGATCTGGGATTATGTGACTGATAGTGGACTAGAGCAATCCTCTGTTCACTATACACGATCACATTATGTAGGTATACTGCTATACAAAGTCTAAAGGATAAAGGCAGTTACTGGTATTTGGTCAAAACTGAGTTAAGACACAAATCTGCCTTTTGACCTTTTCTGTTTTACTGTATAAGAATTATTATTCAATATAAATGTTTAATTTATGTGAAAACAAAAAGTATCCATTAACCAAACCTATAACTGCAGTAGCTTAACTGCACTTAAGATGTATGTTAACTGAATTGTGGTTTTGCACTGCCTCTCAGACTGCTGTTACTGCACTTTGGCTTGGTAATCCATAGACTTAATCCCTTACATTTACCACACTCTCTGTCAGAGACAGACAGTCTGGCTAGTCTTAGCTAAAGCTAAACGCACATGCTTTTTGTTGTGATTTCTAATGAAAAAATATTAGCTACAACAAACCTGCATCTTAGCAATTATATATCAATGACTAAATGAGGTAGTAGCTACTGTAAACTGAGTCATGATAGAACAATTTGTATATTGCTTTAAAGACGTAACTAGCAAATAGCAGAATAGCAGTAACTGCCCTCTCAACTGCTCACTCTATAGTGGAATTTGTGCACTTTGATTTGGTTAAAGAGCAGTGTTTGTTTGTGGATACTGATTGTAGTCCATATTTTGTACAGTCTATACTTTTTTTCAGGTAAAACTGCCTAAACAGGTATAAAAATGAATGCATTAAAGCATTTCATTTCATTTCATATGTTGACATAGTTTGTCAGCCAGACTAAAAACATCTTAAATAGTCTAAAAACCCTCTCCTCCGCTCTTTCTGTAGTAGTTTTGATTTGGTTAATGAAAACTATGACTAAATATGTTCAGCATTGACCTATTTTTCCATGACTAAGACAAGACAAGACCAGGGCTACAACAGCAGCCTGCATCGTTTTTCCAATTTACTCAAATTCAGCAATCGCAAACCCCAGCGCCAAGGGTCACAGTGGTCACCAAGCGCTGCTTCTGGTGTTTGCGCTTGCTGAGTTGCTACAGCGGAAAACTGAAGGTCTTTTTTCCGGAGCTGCCATTGAAAGAACGATAAACTGAAAAATAAACAAGGTTATATTTTGGCTGGACTAGACTGACTGAAATATCCAATATAATCTGATGACTAAAAAAAGACTATTGACTATAACTATACTAAAATAGTTACGGTTTCTTTGGCAAAGATACGACTAAAATGTCCAGGCTGTTAGTCAACTAAAACTTTACTACAAAAACAGGATGAGGTTGACTAAATATGATGAAAACTAACAAGGACATTTGACACATAACCAAGACTAACACTAAGAACAACAACACTGTATTAACACCATTCTGTAGTTACTTTTCTGCCTTTGCAGGGAAATACACTCTTGTATAAAGATGATCTAATTTCACATCATATCACTTCTTCACAGTGATTTCCTTTGTGGATGTGTATGTTACATTTGTTAGGCAGCTCGACAGACAGCGGAGCTTTTCTTTTCATGCATGCACACATTATGCTTCTTTACATCCATCCTCCATTTACATCTCTCTCCCTCTACATTGTTCATCACCCTCATTCATTCCTCTATGTTGCAACTAAATGTCAAGCTGGATGTATGTGCTGACTGACTTGACAAGACATTTACATCTAGAACAGCTAGCTAAATGATATAACTCCCTACTCACATATGTGATTTACCATTAGGATACAGTAGTAGCATAAAATACATTGACAAGGATTGTGTTTGTTAAGGATAAACATGAAGATGAAGTTCTCAAGGGAGCCTGAATGCTATCTGGTTAGATAGTTGATGTACTGCGGTTTTAAATCTTGACACATTCAATACAAAGAGGGGTTTGATCGTCCTCCGACAACACTTTGGATTTCCACAGTGCAGCTAAGGGGGGTGGATAGAGACGAATACACTGAGGGATGATGGGAAGGGAGAGGGAGTTGGGTGGGCAGAGATGGATGGATGGACGGATAGGCGGACAGAGGAAGGAGGGGTGGGCAGCAGTCACAGAGATGGAGGGATGAGGTGGGGAAGAATGACAAATGCAGAGATGGAATATGTTCCAGATGGAGAGACCCCCACCACCCATAACACACACACAAACACATACACACACGGTATCTTGTCATCTGGTATTTACATTTTCACACTGAGCTATGTGATATTAAAAAGCCGGATGTGAGGCTGTGAATAACGGAAAATGACTCTGAGATGTCAATGTCCCTTTTTTTTTGTTCTTCTTCTTCATTGGAGATGGGTGTCAGGAACAACCCAACCTGTCTGCCTAACATTCAAAAACACACACACTGATGAGTGATTGAACGAGTCTTGTAAGACTGTTTTTTCACCTTGAGTGACTTCTATTTTTTGATTTAGTGCTATGATGATGTCAGTGCTCAAATTATGAGTCAGTTTATTCACCCAATTCGACTGTTATCAGACCATTAAATAGGCATTTTCAGTCACTATAAGCACCATAGATGTGGATCATTAGGGGCCTACTACGCCTACTAAGTTGAAGAAGTGAAAGTAAAACTTAAAAGCAACATGTTCTAAAATGTTGTGAAACTGCATGACACGTTGCTTTTGAACACAAACCAGAAGTCTTCTTTAGGTTTAAGCAACAAAACTACAGCTTCTTTAGGTTTAGGCAAGAAAAAACACTTTGTTAAGCTTAGGGAAAAACATGTTTTGGGTTAAAATAACTACACAAAGACAACTACATATTCTTGGTTTCACCCAGGATGCAAACTCCATCCTCCTGGATGAAACCTGTCTTTGTGTTTTGTGTCCCATCCACTGTTCGACCTCTACCCCTTATGGAGTTTAACACTGTCTATACGGCATCTGACTTCCACTTCTGCTCCTGCAATAATTACTACAGTCGCTAGAAGTTGCTGTCGTGTTCTTTTTTACCTTCTTTCCGTGATCTAACATGTGAATAGATGATAAAACCTACTTGTGGGTGTAGTAGGCCCCTATTCACCCATATATATATATGGTGCTTATAGTGACTGATAATGGATAATTCATTGCCTGGCAACAGTCTAATGGGCTGGTTTATTGGTTTCTTGTTTGAGACTCTTATCAAATGAAAATGCTATAACACTGTAGGGCTGCAACTAACAATTATTTTCATTATTGATTCATCTGCTGATTATTTTCTAGATTAATCGATTAATCGTTTGGTCTATACAATGTCAGAAAATAGTGACAAATGTCCATCCCAGTTTCTTAAAGTCCAAGGTGATGTCTTTAAATGTCTTGTTTTGTCAGTCCAAAAACCAACGATATTCAGTTTAACATGATATAAAACTGAAAAAGCAGCACACAATATTTTCTTGTGTGAAAATGTACTTTTAATGATTAATCGATTATCAAAATAGTTGCCGATTATTTTTCTTTCAATCGACTAATCGATTAGTCAACTAATTGTCGCAGCTCTAAAACGCTGCACGGTTACAGCTGCTCAAATGTGCTGTTTTTCTCCATTTCACAATAGCCTATATGTGTTGGGTACTTATTTTTCAGCAAGTAGTTCTTCAGATACTGACATATCTCAACAACTATTGGATGGATTGCCACGCAAGTTTGTACAGACATTCGTAGTGCCCAGAGGATGAATTCTATAATGACTTTGGTGATCCTGACTTTTCACCTAGTCAATGCCATTGGGTTGACATTTGTCGTTGATGTGAAATGTCTCGCTGACTGGATCATCATGCAATTAAGAGCGGACATTAGTGTCCTTCTATGAACTGTGGTGATTCTTCAACCAGTTATAAGTCACAGCCCCTGTAAAGTTCTGTTAGACCAACACACTGATTGATTTTGTATTTAAAAATGGATTGATATAATGGCAGTTCCATGGTTGGAGTTGCATAAACACCACAGATTGACCACACCCCAGTTATATGAGTGCTCTGTGTTGTACACCACCAGCTCTGTGGTGTGTCAGAGTTACTGGAAGAGTTAATGTGTGGCAGCATCCATACTGTTCTCTATTGAGAGGGTTTGACTCAAACATATAGTACCGCTGCACTAATTGGACTTATTTATTTACTGTATACACTTATCAATACCAGCATTGTTTACCTCTTGATCTGCAAAAATAACACTGTGCATTTAAAATAAGCTGAGTCAGTAAGATCTTTATTGTCTCTAAGGGACATGGGGGTTTGCAGCAGCACATAATGCAGGTGTATATTGGAGAATATATATAATAATAAAGTGAGGAAAACAATTAACATCTTTATGGTGATAATAAAATGGGGGCTTCCAGGCCAAGAGTAGTAAAACTGCAAATGCCTGAAGACAACAAAAACAATTCATCCAAATTATGCAAATTCTGTCCCATAAACTTCAAATGTTTTTCAGATTAGTTGGACAAAAATATTGTATATCCACAAAAAACAGTGTGGCTTTTATTCTAACCGTCATGCGATGACTGAATGTAGAATCTTCTTCAGAGGAAGTTTGTTTTTACTAAAAAAGTGAGATGTTGCCAGCATTCCTTAACTTTGTACAGTGATGATTGTGTCTGTCAGCACAGATGATGATAATTATCCAGAAACAGATTAAACAGATTAAGAACTGCCTCAGGATCAGATGACACGTGACATTTGTTGATTTAGCGTCAAAATACCCTCTCAACCATGGCTAATTCTTTGCTACATGTCAGAGAATTAGTTAAATGATTCACATCTTCTTTTTATAGCCTCTCTGTTAATATTTGAGATGCACCAGATGTCTTGATTATTGTTTGATTTTTTTCAGTTTGCACTTGGTAACAGTTATGAAACTGTTGCCTACTTAAAAAATATTACTTGTAAACCAAATTCAGACATTTTCTTCCAAAAAAACAAACATTGCAGTGCATTGTTGTTTTAATTAATACCAAGACTCAGGGTGAGTATTGACTGAGTGGATCCAAACAAAAATTAAAAGAGAATTTTTTTTTTTTGTTCAGGCACTGAAAAGTACAACAACTTGTTTGTTCCACTGGTGCGTTAAATATCACAGCCACACGGATCAGAAGCTCTGAATGCCGTCTTCATATTTATCTCATCCAGGAACACTGGTTACCCACGGTATTTATTCTACTGTACTATTTATTCTAGCCCCTGTTTGGTTGATGGAAAAAAAACAACACAGGAAAACGGAAGAGCAGAATGGACTACTGCTGCTCTGAAGCTTCTTGCAAACTCATAGGGGGCTTTGAAGAACTAATTAAATATGACCATTATTAATATTGCCAATTATGAATCTGTTCATTACAAGGTTTGTTATAGTTTTTTGATGGAGCTCTGTATTCAGAAAGCTAGAGTTGTTCCGATACCAGTATCGAGAATGCGTCCGATACTGCCCAAAGTTCGGTATCGGGTATGAGCGAGTACGCCAGTCTATGCACCGATCCGATACCATAATTTATTAACCCTGAAAAAACTATTGTTAAAAAGAGAGTTTGTTACATGATGGTAGCAAACAACAACAGTGCGGTGCTACTAGAGAGTGTAATGGTAGTCAGAGCGAGGCAAATGTCAGCCATTTGGCACTATTTCACAGTGGAACATCTAACAAATAAAACGGCAATATGTACAGTATGTAAGACTTCTGTTTTGACAGTAGGCAGTATCATAGTATAGGGTGTGTGAATATTGCACTCCGCAGGACAAATTAGCACACAGACTGTCCACTGAGAATACGGAATTGTTATTTATTCTGAGCGTCATTCATTTATGTTCTTTGTAACTGACAAACTGAATGATAAAAGAATGTTCTATTGCTTTCATTCTCTGAATGTATTTGTTTAATGCTTTACAAAGGGTTTAATCTGAGCCATGGGCCATACCACAAAGATAGTAATCATATCAAATCCATACATGGTCAGTAGTAAACAGCTGGTAAATAATCAAAATAATAAATACATATTTGTTTTTATCGCGCTGGTATCGGATGTGTACTCGGTATCAGCTGATACCGCAAGTTCAGGCATCGGAATTGGTATTGGGAAGGAAAAATTGTATCGGAACATCTCTACAGAAAGCTCAACTATTTGAAACGCACCTAATCCACTATTTGCAATGTTTTACATTTGTACAAAACTGTAGTTGATATTACTCCTGTTTTCTATTTATTAGCTTTGAAATGAATAGAAGGCACAGCCATTAATCCCCTCTATACAGTCCTGGATAGAACAGAAAGCTTAAGCTGTGAATCTGCAGTGCAGTGCAGTGCTGTACACAGACAGACAATTGCAAATACACACGCTCACACACACACACACACACACACACATACATGCAAACACTGTTCTCCTCCTGCTTACTGACCTGTTTCAATAATTCAGAAGAGTGACTTGCTGGCTGGCTGGCAATGGGCTCTATCCATGGACTCGGTCAACCGTTACACACAAACACTCCCACACATACACCGACTCACATAAGCATGGTGTTTGTTATGCTTGGCAGATTTACATCCATGCAGCTATACACACCAAACATGCTTCAGAGACTTGATTCCATGAGGATATGACATGTTTCGCTTCACATCCAAAGGTATATGCATGTGAGTCTGCTGTGTGGTGCATGGATTGGCGTATGCATTTTGAATCCAGTATACCATATACTGCAATGTTAAAGTACAGGAGCTAATGATGTTAGCTAATGGCACCGTTAGCTAATGGACCGTGTGCACGCTTGAGTGAGAGATGCATTCCTACTTGAGCCTCTGACAGATTTGCGGTGTGTGTGTGTTCATGTGTGGAGTGTCTGTGTTCCAGGTGTACAGGTTTAATGACTGGAATGAAAAAATCAAAGTGCTTTCCACACCTGGGTAAACTAGATTATACTACATCCACTTGTTTTTCAAGAATAAAAGATGAAGTACTGTTTAGTGGCATACTCTTGTAACAAAATTGTAAACCGTGAAATATTGTAAATGTTATCCTTTACTTTGTTATTGTCATCTATAGTGGTTATTTGCATAAACACACACAATTCAAATGATTAAGAAATACATTATTTTGATTTAAATATTTGCTTCGGCATTAGTAGTTTTAATTATGTATTATTATAAGCTGCTTAGAGCTAGTGTTAGGAAGATAAACAGGACATAATTCCCCTATAATATCTCTTTTATATTGCTGTGAAAACATCTCCTTCAAAACGACTGGATTTATTCACGTTTCTCGCCGAAAAGATGTAACCTGTGAAAAATGTTGGACCATGCAACAAAATCAACTGCTCTTGCTTACTTGTCATGTTATATTTAGTTTCTTTGCTACATATGTATGAATTAATCCTCGATCGGAAGCCCACACCTTAATTTCATAATATTTATTAGCAATGTTGGCCCACAAGGCATTAGAGATTACTGGTTGAAATGCAGTGATTACATTAGAGGTACTAATCCCACTACCACTCAGTTATTTTGACATTTTGGGGGTCGACTTGGTTGCTGAGATTTAATGGCGACATGAGATACATTTTGTCCATAGACTGTATATAAGAAGTGGACATCATGACGTCACCTATTGGTTTGTGGTCTGCCGTTTTGAAGCCTCGAGTTCGGCATTTTGTCCATCACTATCTTGGTTTTTGGCAGTTGCCAAAATTGAAAATTGGTGTATTTTATCAGGTGCAAAAAAAAAGAAAAAACATGACTGCATTATATATCGGCCGCCCTGCTCTCTAAATACCGGCATCGGCCATTAAAAAACCCATATTGGCTGACCACTAGTTGAAAGTCACCTTTGCTGGCTGTTTCTGTTCGTACTATTCCTGCCATATTATTTATAACTGGTCCACTGACCAAAAAACGCAGCACTTGTTCACATCTGATTTATTGAAGAACAGCACCACTAATGAAGCTCTGCTGGTAACATATATATTGCATTTCATTTAACTTCTTCACAAAAGAAAAAAAAATGCCTAGCAGATTTGCCACTGAAAAGCGTTTAATGTGATGTAGCTCCAATACGGCTGAAAGCAGTAAATAGGCTGGTATCTGAAAGCACAAAAAGGAACACAGGAGTGAAAATAACTTCAGGCAGAAGCTACAAATGTACTGAGAGATAATTGCAGAGACTTTTAAAACAGACTTTTCTCTCCAGTCTCCAGCACAGACCCGCATTAGTTTAGCCTCCGAGGACCCAGCTAAGAGGATCACAGGTTGGCTGTGGTCCCACCTGCTACCATCACAGTAGGACCACAGCAGGGCATCACGGCTTGGCACAGCGCGGCTAATGCTGGCTGACCCGGGCTCATGGAAAAATCCTATTATTGTCTTGTCTTCAAACACTTTTCAAACAACAAGTTTCTTAGAAATATTATTGATTCACTTACATATACTCTACTTTCTACACAGATCACTGTAATACATTAGGTGACTCAAGCAAAAAAAAAAAGACTATTTAATGTTGTGCTTAAAGAGCACCTATTATGCTTATTTTCAGGTGCATACTTGTATTTTTGGTTTCTACTAGAACATGTTTACATACTTTAATGTTCAAAAAATGCTTTATTTTTCTCATACCGTCTGTCTGAAGCACTCTGTTTGAGCTCCTGCCCCCAACTCTCCCGAAAAGCCCAGTCTGCTGTGATTGGTCAGCTGGCCCACTCTGTTGTGATTGGTCAACTGAACCAAACACTTTGGCCTCTGCTCCAGTTCTGCTCTAACTAGTTTTATTTGAGGGATTGCCAAACTAGCCGCTTAGCAGGGTTTTTGCAAACGTGTTACTTGGTGACATCACCATGTTACGGAAGAAAAGGCAGGACTTCCAGCAAGGCGTTTCAGGCAGTTCAGGAGCAGTGTTTCTGTGGGGGAGAAGAACTCCATTTGGGCTTTGCAACTTTGCTGACCTTTTATATGCACAAAAAAACTATATAACACACTAAAGGAAAGGGAAAAAAGCACAAAAGCATAATAGGTCCCCTTTAATTTAGCAAAATATGGTGCCATTTGGTTGAATATATGTTATCATGCACATAAAGTTACAAATGTTTATAAAACCCTGGGAATGATATCATGTTGTGATAACTGGTTGCTACATACATCCTCGGTTTGACTGCACAAAACATAAACGTATGATATCTGTATAATGTCCATGCTGTGAGCTCTAAAAAGAAGAATAAACAAGCTGTAATTCAGCAGACTTCTTACAGCTGTGCAGCCTAGTTATGGCTTTTCCTAATTTGGAGTTACATAAGATATTGAATAATTGAAAGTAATTATTTTTAGGAGACACTTTTTCCGTGGACAGAATTGTGATTCGGGTTTCACGTGGGGATTCTTAAAAGCTTTCATCATCATCAGGAATCATGTTGACTGTGGCATGTCACCCCAGGTACCCAGGCTCATTAAAGGGATACACGCACTCTCGCAAAAGTCCAGACCCAAACTGAGTAAATGTAGTCTCACCCTGGGGATGCAGGCTCATTAGACTGCGCCAGTTGTCTTCTCCCATTGGGAATCTACAAGAAGCTAACCAAAGTGACCCACGGTTTTATGTAATGATGTTGTCTGGTGCAACTTTAATGCTTTGTGCTGTTATGGATTTCATCAAAGTTTAATGCTGTTGCTGCTGCTGCTGCAATTGTGAGATTCTTAAAACACGAGTTTGATGGCGACCGATGCTTTTTTAATAAAAGCAGACATACGGATAGTATATTTCAAGCATAGATGGGTGAGATAGACCCATGGCTTTTATAATTATCCTATGTATTTATTAGGGCTGTCAATGTATTCAAATATTTAATCACGATTAATCACATGATTCTCCGTAGTTTATCGCGATTAATCGTAAATTAATCGCAAATTATTGCACATTTTTATCTGTTGAAATGTACATTGAAGGGAGATTTATCAAGTATTTAATACTCTTATCAACATGAGAGTGAGCAGATATACTTGCTTTGTGCAAATGTATGTATATATTTATTAGTGGAAATCAATTAACAACACAAATCAACATAACATGGCAAACTCAAACAGCTGTCAGTGTGTCAGTATGCTGGCTTGGCTATGACTTGCCCCAAATTGCATGTGATTATCATAGAGTGGGCATGTCTTTAAAGGGGAGACTTGTGGGTACCCAGAGAACCCATTTTCATTCACACATCTTGAGGGCAGAGGTCAAAGAACCCCTTTGAAAATTGCCGTGACAGTTTTTCCTTGCCAAAATTTAGTACAAGTTTGGAGCTCTTTTTTTTTTAAATTTAGGCTTTTTTGCGACAGACATGGTTGGTACCAACACATTCATTAGGTTTTTCTAGTTTTACATAATGCCAGTATCTTCTTCCTCTAGCGTTAAAACTGAGCCCGGTACAAACTCCAAAAGATTGAATAGCAGCCAAGGCCCAGCAGTGGTCTGTTGGATTTTTAAGAGGTTAGGCTAATTAAAGGTCGCAAATTGCGTTAATGTGTTAAAGAAATTATTGGTGTTAAAACAATTTAGTGTTAATGCATTATTATCATGTTAACTTCCACAGCCCTAGTATTTTTAGGCTTCTTTTATCTCTCAGAGCATGTTCAATATTTTACATATATATTTTTTCTCTGCGTCTTTAGTGTACCGTTGTACTGTCTAGTTCTCCATGTATTATTTTATACTGATTGCAACTGTGTGCAGCAATATTGCCCAGGCTAAATTCCCCCTTGGGGACAATAAAGTATATCTTATCTCATCTAATCTTAGATGAGATTAGTCAGATGACTTTTATTTGTCTCCTTGCTGCCACAACAACGTATATGGTGTGGCGTTACATAATGGCCTTGGACTGGTTTCTGCTGTGCAGCCACTTTCTACTTTGTGGTCGTAGTTGAGCTTCTTTCAAGGTCATATTCAGGGTGGAGTAATAAATAAACAAATGGTTGCAGAAGGGAACAGATAATAATCAATTTATTAAATCAATCATTCAGTAATTTGTGTTACATACTGTATTTCCCTATGTTTTTCTTCCTAGTGCCCAGTGGAAGTAAAGCTCATGGCCTTGCATGCAGTGCAGGGTGTGGTCCTACGTATTAACACCAGTCAATCACTTTCGCTGTTCCTGGCAGATTTGCTGACAAAGAGGCTCTATCCTACCACCATATAATTTTAGTTATGGCTTTTTTCATGTTGCCAAGGTCATATAGAGTGGGGAATTAATAAATCACAGACGTTATCCATCATTCAGTTCATACCATCTATCTATCTACTCCGTCCAATATTTAAAAGTCAAATACGTTGTCTGATAAGTCCAAACATTTCAGGGTTTTATAAAACTTTTTAAAACCAATACTGTGATGCATTCATGTCAATTGAGATCACAACGATCAATAGTGTTTAGGCAGTCATACCTGTGATTGCAATCCAATGGGCTGATTTATTAAGAAAAGGTAGATTCTGCACGTGATGCACAATGCATGTGTTTGTGCTGCTCTAGGCAGATTTCATTATTAGCTGACTGTGATAATTCTTGGTGTGTGTGTGTGTGTGTGTGTGTGTGTGTGTGTGTTATCCTGCTGAAACTAGACACCAGCACACTATTGATGTGAGAGCTCTCTCTAACTCTCCTCTGCATCTATCTTTATCTCCTTCCGTTTTTCTCTTTTTCACTTTCACATTCATCCCTGTTTTCCTCTTTTTTTCTATCTCCCTCCATCATCCTCTTTTTTTTTTTCCAGTAACATCCCTCCCTGTCTTTAGGTCCCCCCCACCACCCCCGCCTTCTCTCAGTGTTGCCATCCCATTGCCCTCTCTTCATTTTCTTGCCAGCCCTGTCCTGCTCACCCTCCCTTCCACCTTACTCTTTGCCCTCATTCTTTCCCTCCTTGCTTCATTTTGATCCTCCCCTCCCTCCCTCCATCCTGCTGGCTCAGCTGGTATAGAAGCAGCCTTTGTTTCAGCTGTGTCCTCTATCCTTTGAAGGAGAAAACCTGAGAAAAAAAAAAAGAAAACGAGAGGGATGGAGGGAAGACGTGAAGCATGGACGGGGTAGGGAGAGGAGTAAGATCCAAATGGGAAAATGGGATAAAAAGAAGAGATGGGTGGGAGGATGAATAGAAACAGGGGGAAGGGGAAAGGGGAGAAGGATTAAGAAAGGAAGGAAGGAAGGAAGAGGGGAATCTTTGGATCAATGGGAAGGCTTGTTCAAGTCATTGACATCCAGTAGCAACAGCTTGTGAGGCCTGTATGTGGGGGCATCAGTCTGTAGGACATGTGCTCTGAACTTAGCACACCTCCACTTGGTTGAAGGTTACAGCACTTTTATTCTCAGTTAAAGGCTAAACAAGCAGTTTATTAATAATGAAGCTGCTTTGAACACAGTAAATGCTGGAAAACCATGTACATCTTTACTGTGCTGTAAGCCAAGTACAAAAAAAAAAGTACAATCACTAAAAATACACTATGAATTAAACAGGTTCTGGTATGGAGACACAGACATTGATTCACATTGTCATGTTTTAATCATTGCTGTCTGAGTCCAATATTTAATATATTTCTTTTTTTTCCTCTTTATTTCCTGTTCTATAGTGAGTGAAGACAGAAAGACGATTTTGGACCTTTACCCCCCTCCATGATGTTGTAGCCATGGTAACATGTGAATCCTGAGGCAGAGTGTTATCCGCTTTTACATCTCTGAAGGTAAGGTACTTTCTTTCTGGTTTTTTTTGTTTTTTTTTATGGATTTGCTTAAAGGAATACATTACTATGTATTGTCTAACAACACATTTTGAGTAATACATTGATCTGCTTTCTTTCTGAGTGTTAGATGAGAAGTTTGATACCACTCTCATGCCTGTACACTAAATATGAAGCTATATACAGCAATGTTATATCCTGTTTGTTTGATCTGTACAAAAAAATGGAAAAATAAAAAAGCAAGTTGTTTCATGCAAATTTATTGCACCCAACCAAGAAATAGTTCCAGCTATAGACTGTAGAAGTAGATGCAGTCACTGTGACGTCACTCATTGGTTTGTGGACTGCCGCTTTGAAGCCTCGAGTTCTGCAGTTTGGCCGTCGCCATCTTGATTTTTTGCAACCAGAAGTGGCACAAGAGGGTGGAGATAAGTACAACGATGAGTAAGACATTTTTAGGTGACCAAAAATGTTACAATTAACTAGCATGAATTGAAAACAGACTGTAAAAAGGGTTAAAGTTCTCAGACGAAAACAAGGACAACACCTGGACTGGACAACACTGTGGTAGCAACCTGTCAATCACAAGGTAGCCACGACCTAAAGGATATCCTGCTTTTTGGTTTATATGACTCTAAATGGCTCCATAATTCACTAAATGAACATCATGTTGTATTGAAGAAGACTTGATACTGGTGATTGAGACCATAAACTCATGTTTACAATGTTTACTGAGGTAATAATCAAGTGAGAAGTAGGGTCATTTTCTCATAGACTTCTATACAATCAGACTTCTTTTTGCAACCAGAGGTGTCGCCCCCTGCTGGCTATTAGAAAGAATGCAAGTTTAAGGCACTTCTGCATTGGCTTCACTTCTCAGACCCGGAGGTTGCCCACTGGTTCCAGCAACTTTTAAATTTTACAATTTTGATTTTTACGGATTAAGAGACCTTAGATGTGCTGGTTGGTGGATTTTCTTTTTTTTTTTGTTTTTACTTTTTGACAGAGCCAGGCTAGCTCCTTCCCCCTGTATCTAGTCTTTATGCTATGCTCTTAGCTAATCACCTGCTGGCTCTTCATATTTAGTGCACAGACATGAGATCAAACTTTTCATCTACAGTGTACCTCTCAGCAAGAAAACAGTGTATCTCCCTGTATGTTGACATTGTCCTTTAATAATTCTGCTGTGGAGGCAGGTGATAAAAATGTGTTCCTCTTGGGACACTTCCAAACATATTTGCTGTAATGAAGGACAGACCAGTCTGGTAGCAGACTCTGATGCTGCTTAGCAGAGTTTGAGTCACAGTAGTCAAGGAAAGCAGGTTACATCTGGGTCAAAGCAGCAGGCTTTGGGGTTTGTCACCTGGAAACCAGGCAAGTTTGGCCTTTGTAGTGGAAACGGAGATCTAGTGGAAACTACGTTAGCGTTTTACGTCATTATTTGACCCAGTAGTGGAAACCTGAATAAAGTTATTTGGTTATCTGTGAGTTTGGCATGGGAATTGGACTAGCCGTGCTTTTGCCCTGTAGTGGAAACCAGGCTGGCCCAGTCTGGACGTCATTGACATCAGGCATGTGCCAGGCTCTGCTGTGGAAATCAAGCTGGCCCACTTACTTTATTAGCAAGGCTTGTGGTCTGACCAATGGTGTGATGGCTCTTCCTTTTTTTGTTAATACATCTCCACATGTTTCTCATTGACAAACCAGCCTTCCTGTCTCATTATCTCTTATCTCCCCACCAATGTTTTCAGGCGGGAATACGGCCTTGTCATCTTCATATAGGCTTTTCCTGTCATAACTCCACCTCTAACCTCCTTACCCCCTGAGACTCTGCTGCTGATCTGCTATCTCTCTCTCTCTCTCTCTCTCTCTCTCTCTCTCTCTCTCTTTTCCCCTACCCTGCTTTCCCTTTTCCTCTCTTCAGCAGGCTGTTAGATCCACACTTCTAACCTCGATACGTCCCTTTGGGATGTAGCTGACTGCTGAACTCTGCTAGAAAGAGGCAGGAGGAAAGGAAAGAGGGAGTAAGTGGGGGGAGGAGAGAGAGAGGGGGGGAATTAGAAGGTAGAAGGTAGAGAGAAGAAGAAGAGTCAAGAATCTATCTATCTCTCTGTCTATCTATCTATCTATCTATCTATCTATCTATCTATCTATCTATCTATCTATCTATCTAAGCAAAATATCAATTCTGGCTTTCAATCTTTGCACTGCATTCTCCAAAACCCAGTGAATTAACTGAAGTAGATATGGAGGATGAAATACACATGGTGTGTACGTGTATGTGTATTTGTACGTGTGTGTGAGAGCTATACATTTGTAACATTGCCTCAGGTACACATGGAATCTGCTCTGACCATAACAAATCTCAGACATATTCATATAAAAGGGTGTTTGCTGAGATATAATCATAGCTGGAGGTGGAGGATTTCTTACAGCATGTTACCCAGCGCTCATGGTTTGGACAAATGCCTGCATGCATGTTTGTGGTTTGTCATGCCTTTCACGGAATCTTCGTCATTGCTCTTCGTCACCCTCGAGATAATCCCTCTCATCTTAACGCTCTTTCTCTCTCCTGAACCCATCAACACCTTGACCTCTTCATTTAATTATATTTATAGCTAAATTAATCTCACGGGAAGGCATAGAAATAGCACAACATTACACTTTTCGTGTGTCATTTGTACACCTACGCAACAAAACTACAGTAACGTCTGCAGTTAGGTTGAGGCAACGAAACCACTCACTTAGGTTTAGGTAACAAAATCATTTAGTTATTTCAATTGGGCTTGAACTAAGTACGTAAACTAAGTAAAATACACCGGAAAAAGCGTAACATAAGTAGGGAAAACGCGTCACAAATGACATCAAAAGACATGTAACAAATGTCACTGACATAACTTGCAAAACAGAACACTGGTCTTGTACATTCATAGGAAAAAAACACGAAAAAAATGAGGAATAACTTTTCGGAAGATATCATACGAACCGTTGTGTTTGAACAATCAAACAGGCAGGCCCACCAATAGTATTCATACTGCTAAAATATATAGCGTGTGAGTGTGTTTGTGTGTTTTCGGTCCACCTGGCTTTTTTCTTTTCAGCACCTGTCAGTCATCTTTCCTCGTGAATGTGCAGACATGCTGAGCGTTAGAGAGAGGGCTCTGCTGCTGCTTCAGGGAGAGAGGGAGTGAGGGATGCAGAGACAGACGGGGAGAGAGATGAGAGATCAAACAGCAGCCACTGTTTGTTTTATCTTTTTAATGAACAAAGTGTCACACATCTCAATGCTTTGGAGTTCACTCAGAGGCTTATGCACCAATGGGGGAATTCAACCCGCAACCCTGCTGCTTCTGAGAGCAACTTGAACTAATGCTCTCTTTAGAGCTGGATCGGCCTTGCGGGCGTGTGTGTGTGTGTGTGTGTGTGTGTGTGTGTGTGTGTGTGTGTGTGTGTGTTTGTGCATGTGCTGAAGCCCTCAACTGCTCAGCAAAACAGATCAAAGTCAAAGTCAAGTCTCCCTCTGTCCCCTACTCACTTTGATGAATGGAGGCCTGGATGGATGGATGGATGGATAGAGGGATGGAGGGAAGGGAGGTCGGATAAAAAGGGAGAAGATGGAGAGAGGGATGAATGAATGACTGAAAGTGCAAGTTCAGGATGGATTGACGGATGTGGGGGTGGTGGAGAAAATACGTGAAGTGGAAGTAGATGGATAAATGGGTGGAGTGATGGGTTTGACCTTTCCATCACCCTCTTCAGAGACGGCCCTAAGGTGCAGATTCAGTCTCATTTTCTCTCCCTCTTTTTTTCTTTTGTCCCTTCTTCACTGTTTAAAAATTTCCAGAGAGCCATCTTTTTTTCTTTTTTCCTCAAATGCTCTTTTAACATTTTTTTCCTCCTCTGTTTCTCCTCCCTGTCCTTCTCCCGTCTCGTTTTACCTTCCATATATTATTCTTTTATCGCTCCACTTTGAAATGTAAAATTTATTTCCCGCTTTCCCACATTTTCCATCTTCTCATCTTCATCCCGTATTTCATTTCCCATCATTTTCCTTTTTTTCTTGGCCACATCTTTCTTCCCCTCCTGCTTTCCTTCCTCCGTTAACCTCCTCGTTACCTTCTTCTCTGGCAGCCTGTGAGTGTGCATGTGTGCGATAATCTCGCCAGGTTGTGTCTGGATGTGTGTGTGTGTGTTCTCTCTCCCAGAGAGTTGAAAGACTGCCTGGATCCCCGGGGGGGAGTTTGGCCGCCGAGACCCGCCGAGGGCCATCCTGGCCCGGGTCACCGAGCTAACCTCCCCCACCTGCTTCGCCTCTGGCCCAGTGGGATGCTAGGTGTGAGGAGAAGAGAAGAGGAGAGGAGAGGAGAGGAGAGGAGTGTAGAGGAGAGATAAAAGGGAAGAAAGCAAGGGAAAGGAGATAATTCATACATGAGAAGAAATGCAAATACATGAGACACACACCCCAAGGTATTTAGTTAGTCATGCTTAAAACTGCCTCTCTCTTTCCCTCTGCTGCTTTTATGTGCAGTTGTTAGTCATGCTGAACACTTCCAAAGTGTCCTTTTCTTTCTTTTTTGTTTTCCCTTGGTCAGCAACAGCAGGCAAACACTTACACACCACTCCCAGCATGACAAGGATACCTGACAGAAGATAAGCAAAAGAACACAGGTGCCATTTAACATGACTTTGAAACAAAAAAAGTTTAAAAAAAGTTCACTAGAGGTTTGTGTAAATTAAATGTAACATTGTGTAATGACATTATACGGTTGATCAAGCAGCTAAGAAACAAAATTATCTTGAAAGCAATGTCAAGGTCAAGCATTTTTATTTTTACAGGAGCTGAGTTGGTGCAGATAGATTTGTTGAAATGTAAACAATTATAATAATGAAAAAAAAATACATTAGAAAAGGAAAAAAATACAATATACTATAATTTTTTTTTTACGACAAAAACATTTTACAACAGACTATAGACAGACTCTATTTGTGTACTTTCTATTTGGGTACTTTCAATTTTATTTTTGTCCCCATAGGCAATTGGTTTTACAGCAATGCATATTTCAATACTTGAAAGAACATAGATACGCAGTACAATAAGGAGATGGGGGAGGCGTCCTGAATACGCGTCCCGAAGCGCTTCAAATAGTGTTTTTTTTTCCTATAAAAACATTTCATAAGCCCCTCCAACTCTACCACACATGGCGCAGTTTTCCAGGAATGACTCCATACAGGGAATCTAAATATGTATAAGTAGCAAGTATGCAAAATATGCTGATTTGCCAATAACAAAGAAAACTTTTATCCAAGCCACACTGAGAAATACAGATCTTTTAAACTTTTTTAATGTCTTGACTTTACAAAAAAATCAAGATTTACTGATCCTAACACACTAATACATTGTGAAAATGTTTAGTTGTGTATAACAGTAAAGGCCGTATCGATTTTACAGAATAGTTTGAAGCTTCGAAGCATCATTCATTACGTTGACATTTGAATTCAACATTTGAATGCCGCATAGCTTCTCACGTTTTTTTCATTCTGTTTAAATACGGTATTTCTGCACAGTTGAAGATAAAGATTAGGCTACATTAATCAGTGATTACCGGAGGTTCATTCTGCATTGGCGGTGCACACGATCATTAATATCCTTTGCTCTTGTGTTTCACCAATTACAGGGCTTAGCTTCTCCACACCAACACGGTGCTGAGCAGAGGAGCGACAGGCGAAGTGAAGATAACGTTGTCGGTAGCCTACCGGTTTCAAACAGGCTTGGTAGTGAACAGTTGTATACTATTTGTAGAATTAGATTCCACTGGTTGCTGCGTAAAATTATTTCCGACTTGTGTGATCCAAACATTTCCAAAGTCCAAAAGTTAAAATTGATTGACAAAAGATAGATGTAATCATTTCCAAAATTCACAACATGTTTTTTTTTTTTTGAATATTCTGCTTAAATGTATATTTGTTGGTGTTTAGCCTTTCTAAAACAACATGTTCACTGTGCTCTCCCGCTTGCAGCACACAAAGGCACACACTGACTGAGTTATATTCATTAAAAAAAGTTGATAAAGTCATTAATCTGATGAATCACTTTATTCAAATTGAGGATTTTGTTTTATGCATTTTTTTTGTAGGCTGATGACGTCCAGAAATATGACAACAGACATGTAAAGCTTCATTTGAAAACCTCAATAGAAGCTTCATTCGGGTACAGCCTTAATAAAATACTGACAACATATTAGAAGAACTGAAAAATAAGAGGAGATGGTAGATTAACCCCAGATAGGTAATTGATTCATGTATCCCTTTTGGTTTGACGGATAGGTAGTTGTTCCTTACTGATCAACAGCCGCCATTACAGGAACTGGTGCTGTTTCACCTATGAGCGTTTTGTCTACACATCTTTACAACGTTTGGTTGAATGGAATATAAGGATTCAACAATCAGACTATAGAGTAGAACTAAGTGGGACTTGCCACCAGTGTACACAGCCACACTACTATTTTGATAACAGAGTTGCTGTTAAACCTCCTATGCTGATATTTACTTTACAGCACAAATAATTCTTGTTTTGTGGCAAACATATGAAGAGTCTGCTGTTCTATATCAAACACACAAAGCAATTAATGTCCCTCTTGTTTCTGCTGTATTAGGGCCATTTCTTCTTGTTTATGAGATTTCAAAACACAATAGCATTCCACAAAAAAAATGCCCCACAGGATTTTGTTATCTTTTGTATAGGAAGTGAGTTTCTGTCTCTATCGCTACCTCATCACATCGCAAACAGTCTTATTATTTTTGGCTTCCTCTCTAAAATTCTCGGCCGTTCTCTCCATCTTTCTGTTCTTCCCTCACCGTAGGCAGCAGTAGGAAATGGAGTGTGTAAAACAGGATGTGAGGGTAGCCATACTTGTTTATTTTATACTGAAAGCCCACAGCCTGCCTAGAAACCACTGATGGATGACAAAAATGGACAGAGACAGTGAGGTTAGGGACACAGACAGAGGCTGGTTTGATTTTCACTGTGTTTTCTGTTCTCGTGATTACATTTTGTTTTATGAAAGATTAAAGAAAATCGAAGATGTTGATATGTAATGACCCCGGTACTTCCAAAAGATTCCAACAAAAATGTCAATGATGAGTTAATTCAACAAAATGAAGACACAGTTACTCTCAGGAGATGCATGTTTTGAGTTTATTTAAAAGTTAACAGTCAAAAGTTACTTGCAAACATTGCTCACACCACCATCTATCATGTAATGTTCATTGTGGTATCATATAACTGTTTTTATATAAGTTATATATTATATTAGACTTTGTAATATTAGCCATCATAAAAGGCATTGTCATCTAAGAAACACCATTAGAGGATTCATTTAGTAGTATTGTGGATATTATGTATGTTATCCCCTCTCCTGAAAATTGCGTTCCAAAACAACTTAACTGCATTCTCAGTTACATTTGGAGGGAAATGTATTTTATTATGGATTACATTTGTCTTTGACATATCACAAATATTCCGTGGAAAACCGCAGCAAGTGACATAGTGCGACGCGCGGAGCAGGTTACGTAGTAAATTGAGTGACTGATAATGAACCTTACATGGAATAATAACGTTATTGAAAGTTACGTGGTATAATACCAAATAAAACATGTGTGAAAGTCCACTACAGGGGGGGCAGGACGGGTAGTGGATGGGTCAAACAAACACAGGGCTTTCACCCAGGAGACCGCTGTTTGTGTCCCATGTGACACTAAAAGTCCATGTTCACTTTCGTAGTCATATTAAGCCAAACTGTGATGTGTTTTTACTAAACTTAACCAAGTAGTTTGTTGCCTAAACCTAATGCAGTAGTGTTGTTGGGGTATTTATTTTTTTTTGTTTCAATTTACAACGTTAACCACGTGTTTAAAACTGTTGTGACCATAATCCGTGAAAAATTACATTTCCCTCGAAATGTAATTGAGGATGCCATTAAGTTGCATGGGAATGTAATTGTGTAGGATACATGGTTGTACTGGCAAAATAAAGTATATTGTAAAGACACAAACTAGAGTTATGGATGTGTAAAGAGTGGACGTTACTGATTTATGGAAACAATTAGAACAGAAATATACGGAAGCAAAGAAAGGCAAAGCTTTTAATCAGCCTAATTGTGAAACTCAATCACTACTGTATACTTAATGTTGAATTTGAGTACAACTCAATTTATAGTATTTCACCGAAATATTATATTGTCTGAATTTACCTGGCATAAAATTCCATTTATTCCAATGCTATGAAATCTGTCTTTTTGACATTTCAACATGAAGTTTTCAGTAGTGATTCAATTTTGCAATTAAGTATTCGGTTGCTAATACAATTCCACTTATTGTGGCCTATCTTTGCTGTCACAGAAAGACAACATAAACACAGTATTTGTGTGTATTTTACACTCTCTTTACTTGTGTGTTGTATTTAGAATGCAGTTCCCCCCACACACTCAGTGAGGTGGAAATAGATTACATGAACTCTTCACTGTCTACGATCCAGCACATTTCAAAGAAGGACTTTGTCAAAGTTTATCTCCTCTCCCCAGCTCACCTCTCTTCCCTCCAACTGTGCCTCTTTTTTTTCATCTCCATCTCCCCCGTCTCTGTCTCTTTTTCTATTTCTGTCTCTATCATTCCAACTTTACTTCCCTCGGCTTCTCTCTGCGTCATAGCCATCACTTTGTCTTCACTGTTGTCTTCACCTGTCTGACAATGTGCTGCTGGTGTGTGAGTGCATCTATATCTATCTTTATCGGCGTAGCAAACGTAAGTGACTGCTGCAGCTGGTTCACTCTAATTTATCTCAGGCTGTTGTCATTCACTGTTCGTACAGTACTTACACCTACGGAAAGTAATGCACTGTAATTAGTATATAACCCACTTAATTGTGAGCAATGGCGTGCAGGGATGCCTCTAAGGAAGTCAGGTTATGTAGTATAAAGAACAAAAAGGTCCACGTAGCGAGAAGGTCGGGGTGGATGGACGGGTCAAACAAACACAGGACTTTCACTTAGGTTGTTTATCTCCCATGTGAAACCAAAAGTCAATACTCTGACTTTTGTTACATAACTTCAATGGGCAACCTCGGGGTCTAAAAAGCGAAGCCAATGTGGATATGCCTTAAACTTGCATTTTTTTTTCTAATAGCCAGCAGGGGGCGACTCCTCTGGTTGCAAAAATAAGTCTGATTGTATAGAAGTCTACGAGAAAATGAGCCTGCTTCTCATTTGATTTATTACCTCAGTAAACATTGTAAACATGAGTTTATGGTCTCAACCGCTAGTTTCAAGTGGTCGTGGTCCCATTTAGAGTAAAATAGACCATAAAGCAGGGGATGCTTTAGGGCGTGGCTACCTTGGGATTGACAGGTCGCTACCACAGTCCGGTCTAGGAGTTGTCCGTGTTTTCGACTTAGAACTTTAACCCTTTCACAGTGTGTTTACACTTCTTGAAAGTTATTTATAACCTTTTTGATCGATTAGAAATGTCTTGTTCAGCGTTCGGTTGTACTTGGCTCCACCCTCTCAAAAAAAAAACAAGATAGCGACAGCCAAAATACTGAACTCATTCTTATTTAGTCTGTGCATAATATTAATTATGCAACTACTTTTGTTACGTAACTACTTAAATCTGTACATAAGTTAAATAACAAACTTGCACGGGTGCACTGATCACTCGTGTTGCTCGACATTTGTAGGAGAATGCATGAAAAATGGAAAAATAACTTTTATTAGGATATCATACAAATTGTTGTATGCAAAAATGTTATGTGTTTGTATCCTGTATGAGTCTTATGGATGTGTGTTACAGTTACAGTGATAATGCTTATGTGGAGACTTTAAACCTATAACCTATATTTTTGTAGTAGGTATTCTGAGCAATAAAGTACTAAAGACCTCCACACTGTATTGTATTCACAAAATGGGCATTAGGAACATTCTCAATATATTATTTCTGCAGTGGGTAAACAAGAAATGAATATACTTTATTGTGCACCAAGGGATACCGAATAGGATAAGCGGTTACAGATAATGAACGGATGAATGGATATTCTTGAAGCTGTCTGCACCTCTGTCTCTTTGTGCATTGCATTGTGGGGCAATAGTGTCAGTCAACAGTATACTCAAAAACCAAGAAGAAAGAAATACAGATTTTTCCCAAACAGTCTCAGCTCAAAACTGCAGTAACTCAACAATAAGGAATTACAAACAATACCTTTTTATAACTAATATAGTCTATGTCAATAACGTTTCAATCCTCTCTTAGCATGAACTGAAAACAGTGACCTCCTGAAATGTAGAAACTCAATTACAATATATTCTTTTGAAAAAAAGTGTGAGGTTTGGTGAAATACATTCACCAAACATTCTGATGAATGCAAAGATAATCCCCACTACTCCCTGCGACATTAGCACACAGCTAATGCGACTGATCTACAGTTTGCATAGTACATGAGGTAGTGTACATTATTTAGGACATTGCTTTGGGTGAATTTGTATTGTGGATACACAGCCATAAGAGGAAAACGGGCTTTGTTTAAAATGCTTTGGATGTATTCCCTGTTGTGCTTTTTAATTTAGCTGTTTCATTAATGCACGTCAGACTCTCCACATTTGTCTTCCCCCAGCTGCCCCCGTTTCCCCTTTAAAACCGATGTGTTTAGTCAGACAGCTTGCAGATGCTATCCTTCCTCCCCTACAGCTAAATGCGTCTTTGCCAACATGTCTGCCACTTTTTTTTATTTTTTTTCTCCTCTTTGATTCCCTCTCCTCTTCCTCCTGCTAGGTATCTCTTATCTCTTTGTTTCCACTCTTCATCTCCCTCTCTGTCTTTCTCTCTTATTTTTATTAAGCACTTTGGCTCAACATTACACGGTTTCATTCTCTTTCTTTCTTTCTTTCTTTCTTTCTTTCATCCTTTCTTCATCTTTTTCTATCTCTGCATTTTATGCCTTGGTTTTCTTATCGATGCGAGTACGTATACCTTTCCATCTGTCTCTACCCCTCTGTGTCTACCTTCTCCTCCCTGTCTTTTCCGGTGGTAAAAATAGATGCTCCAACAGCACATCCCGAATTCCTAGCAGAAAAGCGTGTGTAGTGCTGATCTTTCATAACTTTGGTGGTGATGTGTTCTCTTGTGGAGATTACAAGGACAACACTGGTGTTTTCTGAGTTCATTTTGTGGTCATTCTGCTCTAATTAAGGCTGCATTTCTACCTTGCATACTGCATAATATTTGGCTTATTATTGTAGTGTTTCTTTTTTATTATTATTATTTCAGCTGCAGTGCCCATAATGGTTGAAAAGCCATTCCAGAGGCTTTCTTTGATTTCTACACTGCCGATGTGTGAAATGTAGGCCTGAGCTGGGTAGATAATGCTCATTTCTGTATTTGTACCCATGTCCAGAGGCCACCCCTCACCACACGATCACACACAGCGTCCTAGAGAGCTCCTGCACAGATACACACCACAGAGAGCCGTCAAGCCAGCGTGTTGCTTTATTTTATGTGGTTGTTCATGGAGAATATTAAAGGGGAACTACGCCCCTTGTCAAAGTTCATACATGTTATTCCCATGGTCTAAGACAGTCCAAAAAAGATTAGTAAACATGAACAACTCTCTCCCAAATCCAAGAGTGCTAAAACTCAATATTGTGATGTCATTTGGTTTAAAGTCTGGAGCTGCTCCATAGACAACGAATAGGGAGAGATGTTCAAGGTGACACTGAGAGCACACAGGGGAATGTTCTGAGTATATGGGTACATTTTCTCTTTCACAACTGGCAACACTACAGCAGAATGAAGCTCATTTGTGTATAAAAATGAAAATAAACATTCTGTGGGTCCAGAAAATCTGTTTCCCATTCATTGGCTCCAGACTTTATACTTGATGACATCACACGTTTGAGATTTACTTCTCTGGTTTATGGCTTTGAGAGAGAGAGAGTAGCTCATGTTCACAAATATTGATTGAACTTTCCTAGGCCATGGAGATAACATATTGGAATTCTCAATGTAGGTGGAATGCCCTTTAAGAGTAAAATAATTGCCAGTTTGCTAAACCTCTCCCCAAACACTGACCGTCCAATCATTACTTACTTATGTGAGTAAGTGCCAACAACAGCTTCAAGTCCGATCGGACACAGGTGCCAACAGGCAATGCACAGAGGCAATGCACCGGGTGTATAGAAGCAGATGTTCTTCTTTTTTTATCATCATCATTAACAACATCAACAACATTATCAGTGTCATGAAAATTCTGATTAACATCAGCAACATCCTCAATATCATCATCATCAATATCGTCATCAACATCATCAATGTCATTAGGTGCGGAGGTGTTCATGAAAGAGCTGGGTCTTTAGCTTTTTCTTAAAGGTGAAAAGGGACTCTGCAGATCGATGGTGGAAATACCAGGTGCCTTTCATTGGCTGAGCACAGTGGGTGGGAGGGAGTGCAGACCTGAATGAGGGAGTTCAGGTTGGCGGAAGTTGTTTTTGTTGCTGTTTTCTAAGCGAGCAACAGGGTTTTGAATTTGATGCGAGCGGCAACTGGGAGCCAGTGGAGGGATATGAATAGAGGATTGACGTGTTCTGTTTCGGGTTGGTTGAAGACCAGTCACGCTGATGCGTTCTTGATAATCTGCAAAGGTTTGAATGTGCATGCAGGGAGGCCTGCCAATATATAGTGTATAGCCGTTGTAACGTTAGCTTTTTACTTCTGGCGATTGCATTTACGCTTCAAAAATCATAAAATCGATGTTCATTTATGGAGATTATTTTACGGAACAAAACGTGAAGAAATTCATCAGAATCTTTCTTTTTTTGCTCTGTGTCTGTTGGTCACAGAGCTTATTTTCTTTTGTCAAGGGATGTACTAGAAAATACATCATCCCCGCACCACTCTATACTGTACTACAATAGTGGCTCTGACTAGGTCTAACAATACTACTCTCTATTTACATGTCCTCATCGGCTCTTGCTAATGTTTGGTGTACGATTGTCTTATGTACTAGTGAAATGCCACAAAGTTGTAGTGTGCCTTTTAGTGTGTCCTGGGAGGAAAGGCGTCATATAGGTATAGGGAATATTATCTTTACATAAACCAATTAATAAACACACCAGCAGATGCACATTTAAACATTAGATTAGGTGGGTTTTTGCTCGGCTGCATCTCTGATATGTCCTCATTCTCTGTTTTCCTTTGTTGTTTTTTTTTTCACTTAATCCATCTGTCCCATTATGCCTTTGTTAAATGCTGATGTATGTGGAACATTTAGAGAGGAAGTGCACTGTGGTTGTCCAAATATGGACGTAGATGACTGTACTCATTGGAGAAATATGCTGTCAAGTCCCTCAACAGGAAATGTGCTGCCTACGCCTTCTTAATGACTTGTTTGTGTGCGTGTGTGTGTGTGTGTGTGTGTGTGTGTGTGTGTTTTCTGTACAAAATGGTCTACTTTATAGACTATATATCAGCATTCACCAGGAGCAGTGGTGTAATGTTTCATGTTAAAGCAGATAAACATATGTTACAGTATAATGATGAAAGGCTACATACATCAAATATTTACAGTGCATCTTTAAAATATGATCTTCAGCATTTGGCTCAATGTATCCTTTTTTCACTCATTGCATAGCACCTCTGTGACTCTGCGTGTCGACTGAACTATTAATTCCAACAACATTTTCTCGCATTCTGTTTACAATATGACTCTCTCATCTGGTAAACAAGCTTAACTGATGGAGTAGGTGGTGAGAGCAGAGAGATGAGATGTCAAGTTTTCATTGATAATTAGAGTTAATATCACACTGTTTTGAAACCGCACAGCTCCATATGGTGCCCAGGAATAATAATAATAATGATGATGAATAATTATATAATGAATGAGGGAGCGGGGGTAAGTATTGGTTTACTGTATTGGAATCACTGTAGGGGTTTTGCTAAGATTGTTTGTTAGACAATTTGACAAAACAAATAACACCAGTGCCAATGGGCCATGGTTATTGATGAGCCATAGCGTTTGTTCCAAGGGGAAGAAATGCAACTTCTTGGAGTCCACCCACCTGGGCTGGGACTTTTAGCTGAGAGAAAGTACACTGTAAAATCTGGCAAGTTGATCTTACTTAAGAAAATGTTGTTTTGTGTTGTTCGGTTTGTTGCCTTGAACTATGAGCTATTGGTTTTAAGTAGGGCTGTCTAAGTTAATGCGATAATAACATGTAACACAAATTAGTTTTGACGCCACTAATTTCTTTAATGCATTAACGGGCTAAGTTTTAAAGCTTGAGTGAAGATACTGGCATCATATGAAACTAGAATACATAAGGGACCCATTGGTACCATATCATACTAGTTTGACGTAAAGGAGGCTAAATAATGCCAAACCTATGCTAAATTTTGGCAAGGAAAAACTCTCATAGCCATTATAAATGTTTCAGGGGTCCCTTGACCTCTGACCTCCAAATATGTGAATGAAAATGGGTTCTATGGGTACCCACGAGTCTCCCCTTTACAGACATGCCCACTTTATGATTATCACATGTAGTTTTGGGGCAAGTCATAGTCAAGTCAGCACACTGACACACTGACAGCTGTTGTTGCCTGTTGGGCTGCAGTTTGCCATGTTATGTAGCTGTGAGGGATTTTGGACAATATTTGTCATGCTCTGTGTTGTTGATAATAAATATATACATATATTTGCATAAAGCAAGCATATTTACACCCCCATGTTGATAGTAGTATTAAATACTTGACAAATATCGCTTTAAGGTATATTTTGAAGAAATTGTGATATTTAAACACAATTACATTTTTTTTAATCGATTGACAGCCCTAGTTTCAAGGTATATTTACTTTTTTTGCTACGTTTACTTAAAATCTATTTAATTAATTATGTTAATACAGTGTAAAAATTGCAAGTAAACTGAACTTGTTCCTCCCAAGTGTAAATTAAGTAAGCAAATTAAATAAACTAAAGGTATGTTAGTAAATGGCAGAAGTATAGAAGTATTTCCTGTAGCTCCAGGACACTTACATGCTGGGCTGCCCCTGGGCCAGGGATGTCTTTCACCCTGTCAGAAGGGATCTGCCACCACCAATTGAAGATGCATCACTGGCTCCATTGCACATCCTTTGCCAATTTTCTCTTTGCTCTCCCACTAGTAAGCCTAACCATAACCGCCTGAGGGTAACCACGGTGGCCTGTAGGGGACTGCTCAAGCCCAGTCTTAGATGCCAGAGGCACCTTTGGACCAGGCACATTTACAGTAGATCCACTGCAACAGCCTGCACTGATGATACCATGAGCCCTAGGAGACAGAGTCGCAGCTTAAGTGTGATCTTGACCGCCTTCCAGAATCCCGAGTCCCTCAGTGGTATGTGCCTCTTCTTTGTGAACATCAACAGCTCTGTCTAGGAATCCACCACTAGGCCCAGGAACTGTCTCCAGCCTGCTCCTGGTGCATCTGGGGTACAAAACTGAATGCTTCAGTAGTTCCAAAGACAGATGGCACTGGACCTGTGGTCTAAGTAATTCAAAATCCAAACTCCATTCTTTTCCATGGGGGAGAAAGGACCACAAACCGGATGATCGTCTCATTCTTTCTATTGCTGATGCTGAAACACTCGTTCATGCATTTGTCTCCTCTAGGCTTTATTACTGCAATACACGTTTCTCTGGTTTACCTGAATCAACTATTAGCAAACTACAACTTGAACAAAATGCTGCTGCTAGGATGTTAACCAAAACTAGAAAATGTGATCATATTACCCCTGTTCTTATATCTTATCTTATATTACATTGGCTCCCTGTACATGCTAGATCAGACTTCAAGATCCTACTTTTAATTCATAAAATATTACACGGATTTGCACCAACCTACTTATCACCCCTAGTCACTCCTCATATACCTGGTAGGCTTTTACTATCTCAAAATGCCGGTCTCCTGACTATTCCAAAAATAAAGAAAACATCATTAGGTGGTAGGGCCTTCTCTTACCAAGCCCCCCTTCTTTGAAATCGTCTTCCTACCCAAATTTGAGAGGCTACCTCAGTCGAATCATTTCAAAGTAAACTCAAAACGCATCTTTTCATCAGTCTTCAACTTCACTTAGTCTGTCTAAAATATCAATTACGGTTATACAACTTAAAATTCTGTATGTTTTTGTATATTTTGCTAATATCACTATTGTTTTTATTGCATATATTGTTTGTGTCTGTTTTAATGCTTTGTATGTAGTTTATATCACTTTTTATCACAGCTCTTTGAGGCATGCTTTGTGATATCTGTCTATAATAAACCTTGACTTGACTTGACTTGACTTGAGAAGCTAGATCATAGAATTTGTAACATGTCTCTTTAAAACAAAACAATAACAGTCAGTGCCCCATATCTGATCCCAGATTTGAAAATACCCATCCTTTAGATTCACTATGACAAACGTCCCTGCAAATGTCCCTTGAAAATGGCTTCTCTTAACCTGGGGACTGTCAAGATTGTGCAAAATTGCGGTCACAGATATTTGATAAGTTCCAATTAATGTAAAGAAGGGAGAATGTCATCCTTCTTAGAGCTGTGAAGCCATGCTGCTTGTCACCTGGTTCTGATGGGCACATTTTCCGAAAATAGTGGACATTTTGATTTACAAAGTAAAATCAGTAAGTGGCTTGCAACAAATGGAATGCATGGTATCATCAGCAAATGGTGGACACCATCCACAGCATTATTTTCACAAGGCCAAGTGAGAATTAGAGGGAACTTTTAACAACTTGTTCTTACACTATGCAGTGGCAATTGCTGCCCTCTCATACAAATATCATCATCACCATACATCATGTTTCTCATGTCAACTTACTATGGTGACTGTAGACACACGTGTTTCTGTATGCTACAACCTCACAGTGGGTTGGCCTGGGGTCACTCCCTGTTAGGGATGGGAATCACCAGAGGCCCCATGATACAATTTTATCATGGTACTTAAGTCACAATACAATCTTATTGTGATTTTAAACATTTTGCAATACGCTAGTATTGCGATAAGATATATTGTGATATACTGCATTGTGATTTATTACCTTTTTTTCCAACTGCAAATTATGCAGTGTGTCAACATCTGTCTATCTAATAAGATACAGTTTCCATTCTGCTCATCTCAGAGTCTTGAGGTGAGAGGTCACTTTGAACTTAGCATTCTTTTTCGACAAGCTAACATGACATAGTTGTACCAAACGATTCCTTATGTTTTCTAGTTTCATATGATACCAGTATCTTCACTCTAGCTTTAAGACTGAGCTTCTGAAAGACAGAATAGCAGCCGGTCCTACCAGCGGGCTGGCGGACTGTTAAGAGGTTAATAGTTTAAATAATAAAAGATCGATACAATATTGCCACGCAAAATATTGTGATACAACGTTGTATCGTTTGTTTTCCTCCACGCCTCCTCCATGTACATATGGACAGTTAAACAGTGTCAATAGATGGCCCAGCATTGATAAAGAACACCTTCTGTATTTGTCTGAATGGAATAAGAGCATGCAGGCTCTCTGCCCTCAATGGCACGTTCAGTTGTTTGACATCCCTGTAGCTGTGTATTCAGCGCCATGGAGAGCTCTTCCCTGCCAGTAAATAGTCTTAGCCGTCTGTTCAGCTTCACTTATAGCAGTCATGTGGCAGAAGGATCCCAGATTTAGAATTGAAACGCAACTTATTTGCATATGAGCATGGCTGTTGCAACACTATAGCAGCCACCTTAAATTTAAGCACCATGACTTTACAATCTTCCCATTTTTTATTTTTTATTGGGCACTACAGAGTGTTTCAGCTCCTTTATAGAGCAGGTGAATCCAGTTACCAGCTTTCAGAGACACAATGTCTCAGCAATTGTGGCCCCTTTGAGGTCGACAGATTGAGTTTTAAGCTCTAGTTGTAGAGGGAGCTACACACAGCATTCATCTACACTACGATAGTAATTCAAAACTTGATCCCTTCTCTTTATTCTTGGGGATCAGCTGGTTGCCCAGCTGATTGGTTGCCATGTTGAACCAAAACAAAAAAACCCAAAATCGTTCTTGAAATCCCAGCTAATGGGGTTTGATTACATGTATTTCCAAAGAAAATGCACACAACTGTGTTACATATTGCCAATGCCAATAGTGTTAGTTAGTTATGGGGATACCTGTTGATGCTGAAATGGCTAATTATTCACATTATAACGATGTCTGTGACAAGTTTAAATGGGAGTATTTATAGAGAAACCGTGCCGTTTCATCTCTCAGTCACCAGTGAATGATTCTATGACTGTGAAGTGACAAGTAGCTTTTGATGGATAAATTTAGATTAGTCACGCTCCCAGGTATTATGAAGCGATCACACACACAGTGGCGTGCAGGTATTTTTCTGCAACGGCTAATACACACACCTACACATATACACACAAGCTGTATTTAGCCTAGTTATTGTGGTGGTTATTTACGTATGTTTGTATGTGTACACATGCAAACAAGCACACACACATGCAGTGGTGATCTGTATTTAACCTAGATACTGTAGTGATTAGCTAGTGGCTATTGATAAGTCCCTGACACATTAAAGGCAACATAGCACGTGCATATTCACACACACACACACACACACACACACACATGCGCACAAACACTCATGTGTACGCACACACACACACTGAGGATGATATAGCACACTGTATATGTGCTGACACAGAAATAAACACTAACACACTTAACTGAACAGAAAATGATGACAACATTGACGGAATGCGTACGTCAATCAAGGGGATGATTCACGCCGAACTCTAAAATGAATCCAAATTATTTTTATTAGTTAGCAAAATTCCCTATTTGTATGTAAAACCTCCACCAGAACTCCCTGTGTTTACAAAATGACTCAGTCTCAGTTGAGCAACGAGGCTTTGGCTTCTACTTGATGAAACTGCAGATTTGAATCCATCCTCCACTTTCAAGTTTTGCAAAAGAGCTGTTTGTGTTCATTAAAACTGTTTGACTCACATGGTCTGCAATGAATAATAGATGTCTCGAAATCAGCTGCTTCCCACTTTCATTTTTGGGATCTGACATATCCCAAATGATTCTCTTTGGGCCAGCAAGGTGAGGCAGTGTTGTATGTGTAGGCTTATATTATTGTGGCTATTAGTTCAGCTCATAGCTGTTATAGCTGGACTATAGTTAGAAAATGTACATAATGTGACTAGTTCAAGTCAATACTGTAATGCCAAAGCAACCTGGGGCCAGGTGAAGACCGGTGAAAAAGCTTTAAAGTTGTTGCAGTTTGTCTTTGTGCAGGTAAAATTGAAGCTGAAGGGGTTTCTTGAGTATCAACAGAAATGTACAGTTCACGCACTACGGACATAACAAACAAAATATGGCAAAAATTCCAAATTTCTTGAAAAAGATAGATGTAATAGTTTCATAAATTCACACCATGTTTTTATCTAACAAGATAGTTTGCTTCAGTCCGTATTGTTGGTGTTTAGCCTTTCAAAAACAACATTTCACTCACGCAAAATGTGTCAACCGGCAAACTTTTGTAAATGAGCGGGGCCTTTGGGTGCTGGCAACATGGAAGGAAGTTCAACATTTGCATATACTACTACCCACATTGTAATGATACGAAGCTGGTTGAAAATCGGCAAAGAATCCCCTTAAGCAGCCTATAAGTTTAGAGACTTATAATGTTATAATGTTCGAAAATTCTCTAAAGTAGTTAACTGTCTCTGCAATTTATGGTAAAATGTATATATATACATATATATACACATATATATATGTATATATATATATATATATATAAATTATTGCCTGGCAAAAAGCCACAATAGATCATGCTTGATCAAGCCTCAAATAATTTGGATATGATTAAAAGTAACAGTTTTTTAACCAATACACTGAAACAGGTTTTGCATTTTTCTTTTCCTAGTTATGGTTTTCATTTGTTTGTTATATTGTACTTAAACTATATTTCTTCCCTGGCTTTCATTGCTCTCGCAGTTAATCTTCTTTTTTTAAGTATTAAGTAGTAGTATTTTTTAAGTGCACTGTACTTTGAGCAAGTGTTACATGAATACTTTTTTTAATCATAAATAAATATATGAATGCTGTTTTCCAGCTGAACCCTGCTTCACATTCATACAATTCGGCACACACCTGGGAGCTGCCTAGTACCGTATAACCTTAGACTGCTACTTTTAGCTTCAGTGAAGCAGGCAGGGCAGCTCAAGAGTATTTGCTCAAGGGCATCTTTGCTGTCGCTAGAGACAGACTTCGACATTCTTGAATTCATATTCAAGAAGTTGTTGCCCATGTAGGGTGGGCTTTTGGGGGAAGAAAGTACTGGGAAAGCAGCAGTTGACCTGACCACAACCCCACTCTGTTCACTTTGAAGTACTATTTTTATTGCTATGACTCGATGGGACACCAAGCTGCAAGGTAAACATTGAGAAAAAAAGGTTTATGCAAGTTTAATATTGTCCCCGCTCTGTTAGTCTCCATGTCTCCTGCTGTGATTCACCTTTACTTCTTTCCTCCTTGTCCTTCTCTCTCTGTTGCTGCGTAACATTTCTTAAAAATGTATGGTAATTCGTTTCGACTGCCTTCTTTTTTCAATGCAGAATGCATTAAATGTGGCACTTGTGTGTATGCGTGCATGCGATTGTGTGTGCTGCCTGTAAATAATGAAAGAGTGTGCTCATGTTTGGATCAGTGTGAATTATTTAACCGAGCCCACACGCACACAAATACACCCCTGCGACATACTGCTAGCGCGCCACAGTTCTACCTGTCTCTTTCCGTCCATCTCTGCCTCTGCCTCTCCCTTCTCGCTCTCTGCGTCTCATTTCTTATTGAGTGCTTCGGCTGGAAATTACAAGGTCAAGACAGCTTTTCTCAGGAAGTAAACATCTCAGTGGGCTGGCTTGGGACCAGCAGTTTCATAGTCTGTTTCAAACTTGACCGAGTCTAAAGTGCAGCCTCCAACTGGACTCAAAGGGAGGGTGGAAGATATAAAGTCTTTATTTAGTAACTTTGATAAGAGGATGGAGGATACATTTAGGAGTCCACTGTTTATTCAAGCACAGACTCTGTCTATATTTTGTGTTTTGGGTATGCTTTTTCATTTATATTTTAGTTGGCTGAGTAACTTTGCTTCACTTTCTTAACCAGAGATGTTGGCCTTGCTTCCAAATAACAACCGATCTTGGAGTTACAAGTGTTTTTGGAACGCATTTTTTATGAATACTCACATTTTTAAGCATTTTTCAAAGCAGCACTTAAGAGCGTGTGCAATATTGGTTCCCATTGTAAGGATGAGAATGCTGAATGCACTTTAAAGTTGACAAATTTAGCTATGTGTAAGCCAAGCTATGTATGTTGTTAAAGCTTCAGTAGGCAACAAGGTTTTGGCATCATCTGGCAAAAAAAACATAATAACCTTTCAGCATATTGGAATTAAATTCTTCTGAGAGAAAACTAGACTTCTGCACCTCCTCATGGCTCTGTCTTCAGCCTTTAAAAAAATTCTAGCCCGTAGCGCAAGACTTTGACCAATCACAGGTCATTTCAGAGAGAGAGCGTTCCAATTGGTTGTGCTCCGGCTGGTGGGCGGTGCTCGGTATTTCCTCAGTAGATCTCAACATGGCTGCCGGGTCACAAATTTTCTCATTTATCAGCTAAACAGTTCACTACAAGATGTTTCTTGAAACATTTGAGGCGAGAAATAGGCATTACAGTAACAGAATATTGATTCATATTTGATCAGCGCTGCCTAGTTTCACCGTTTAGTCAGATTTTGTGAGTGATTGACTCGTGGCTCTCATAGACGGAAGTTGAACGGCAGACTCCAGATCAGCTCTGATTGGTTGTTTTCCTCCCATCTGTGAAATCTTGCTGATGCCATTAGAAGCACTGGAGGACACAGGCCTACATTTCTTTTTAAGGTTACCTGTCTCATGTACTAATAACTTTTTTTAATCATATTTGCTCCATTTCTACCCACTGCAACTTTAAGTACCCACAATAATAATGTGTTTATTCCTTGCATTATTCAGAACGCAGTGCTCAGTGTGCAGCCAACACAACAACATTAGGACAAGTATATACCTACAAATAAACAAAAAGGATAAAAATGGCAATGGAACATGTAGTTTGTGGTTCCTCTTGTAGGCTCCAGAGCCTTTATGGCACTCTTTGAAGTTATGAACACTAACTTGAGGATATAGGAGGCGCTCTTTTTGCTATGATCATATCTAAGGTTGTCTTCAGTTATGATGCTTTTGGGAAACACCTCGTAATCTTAAGAAGGTCCGTGAAATGGATTTGGGAAATGGAGCCCAGCAGTGTTCAGTACATTCAGTTAATTTAGAGGTAAACAATGGGGTGTAAAGGAAAGTCACGTGGACTAACAAGTGTGTTGGCAATTTTTTGGTGACGTGTATTCCCAGAAGGTTAAAACACATCTGATTGGTCTCATCACGTCTCTATAACATTGTGTAGGAAGGACCAAAAATGTAGCTTCAGATAAATGGGTTGGGGAATGAATGCACACTGTCGACATGAGGAACTGTTGCCTACAAGATGTTAACATCTCCATTATTACAGATGATGACAGAGTACTGGTGATGGCTTTATACTGTCAAAGTCAAACTTGAATTTTAAAAACCACCAAGATGAAGTCCCCAAACCAGCTAATTGTATGGAGTGTAAAGTCCAGACCATTATTACCTTCCCAGTATTCCTTGGAGGAAAACATAAAAGTAACATAAGAGGTAGGACGTTTTTAGAGATGTCAGGTAGTGGAGTGAGAGTAGAGGGGATATTGGCCTCTGAGGGGCAAAGTGAAATACTTCTTAACTAGAGGTAATTTGCAATCAGCCTTCTTCTTGATGGTTGTCAATGCTGAGCTCTGACTATTGATGGAGCTGCCAATATTGTGTTCTGTCTGACTACCCGTGGGGATTTAAGGTAAATTACTGCCCAATAATTACAAAGCAATGGCTATAAATTAAGAAATAATGGTGGTCATTATTGAGTCATATGCAGATGAGAAGAAGGCGCCCTCACCCAGCACCTTGTTACGGTTGGGAGAACAGGGCATTATGTAAAATGCCCAATGTTATCATCAGTGATTGGATTATAATCACTGCTAAAGGAAAGGTTATGGTATTTCTAATCTTAAGAGATGTGCATTTTCTTTAAATTTTAATGTTTAAAGGCATACAATGCAACATTAATTAAGGATGGAAGAAAGCACAGACTAGTTATAGCCTACTACTTCAAAACTTCTTGGCTCCCTCTTCTCTATAGTTGTGTTCACACTACAAGCGACAAAATTATACAAGTCATTTTCAATGGAAACCAGTGACATGAAGCTACATACTGACGCCCGACACTTGCTGGGTAACGGTCTGCAAACAAAGTTGAGCTGGTCTCAATTTTTTTAGCACTCCAATGACGAGGTGAAACGTCAACCAATCATGTGTCTTTGTTTCACCCCGTTCCATTACATCTGAAAAAAATAGGCCATTAGCTACTTTCCCGTGCTATTTAATAACATAGTCACATCAACCAGCACTTGAGCAACACTTCAACAGTGACTCGGTGACAATGTAGCTGGCCACGCTTACCTGTTTTGTTGCTTTTGTTATTCGTAGTGTGTTAGCTTTGCAGCCCCCACCCTTCTAGTGTGGCTGTTGGGAGCAGCTATTAACACTTTCGACTCCCAACATGGCCGGGCAACACGTCTTAAGAACTTTTGTTTAAGCATAAACTGACTCTTAGTTAGTTAGTTAACCCATTTGTGCCTATAAGACTATATTTAGTATGAAAATAAAAATACCACATTTTTTTTTTTCTGAAGGGTAAAAAGTTTTGAAATTTGGTACAGACATACTTTGGGCAAGTATCTAACAGTACAACTTCGACATTTTTAGATCACATAAAAAATCACATTTTATTAATAATCTTTTTTTTTTCTACACTGCATGTCATGAGCTCATAGATACCAAATACTTGATTGTACTCCTTGTAGTTTCTGAAATACAGCCATTTTCTTATCACACTATAGTCTTTGGGCACATGAGAGTACTGTTTTTTTCCTAAAATATGATGGAGTCTATTGCAAAAACAGTAGTCCCATGTGCCCAAAGACTATAGAGTGATAAGAAAAAAATCTTCCCTGGCCAGCCGAGGGAACACTTCCAATGGAAATTAAAAAAATTCAGTTACGGGCACAAAGGAGTTAATAGTTATTTCCATGTCATGCCAAACATTTGGCAAGTACTGCATGGGATTGTGTGTGTTTTGTAGTTCCCAATGAAAATGAAACCATACAATTCACTACAAAAAAAACAAGAACAGAACAAACATTGCAGCTTAACACAGCCGCATCTGTCAGTGTACATAACGGCGCTGTAAAGGCATAGCAAAGTAATTGTTAATTAGCTAATTAGTAAATATAACTATTAATCCTTAGCTATGAAAGAAACAATAATGGTGCCGTTTGGAAAAAGCAAATGAGATATAACCTTATTCTGATCTTATTCTTTTTTTCACTAATTGCATCTGAAATCTCCAACAAGAATCTCTAATAGGTGTCATTAGCAAGGGCATAACAGCGCTTTCCAGCAACATACACACAGAAATATGAATGAATGTCGTAGATGGCTTGATCTTGAAGATAATGTTGTTTGTCTCTGATGCGACATTAGCAAGACAGGTGTTCACAGATGTGCCTGGACTGTCTGGGCGCAGGTTTAAACTCATCACACATTTTGGAATCTATCTCAGGATGATTACAGTTAAATTGGTTTTCTATCTGATTCGGGATTTTTTAGAATGAAATATGAATTGGTTAAGTCTCAATTTAACCGTATTACTGTCGCCCTCGTCTGTGCAAATTCAGGATGTCCTTTCAAGTGGAAATCTAGTTAGACGAAAATAGAGCATTCGAGTAATTCACATTCAAGGTAACAGTCAGAACTAAAGGGGCTGTTGGGGATTGTCTCGTATGCTTGTTAGAGATTGTAGCTGTTTGATTGCTTCTGCTGCCAACACAGACAAAAAAGTCAATAGTTGACATGTGAGGGGAAGAAGAAGCTGCTCCTCCTGTAAGAAATATTGTCTCGGTGAGATTCTCCGCGCTCTGGTTTCCCATTGAGGATTTAGCTGTTTTATTCTTAATTGTTTGTAAGATGAAACATGTCTGCTTCTTGGTTCATCATTTCAACCGCAGCCTCTCTCTCTCTCTCTCTCTATCTCCCTCACACACTTCCTACTCTCTCTGTACAGTTGAAAATAAGATGAGGGATAGACAGGCACGGAGATGAGAGAGACACACGGGCTATTTCCAGACACCACACACACACGTAAAACCAACAATGTCTCATTACAAGCTAATGCCATAATATGTTTGCCATGCCCTCCCACAATATCTTTGCTCCGTAGGCCAACCCCATTTACTGATCTGCATATAAACAAACAACAACAAGGTCTTTGTGTGAGTGTGGAGATGCATATGTGTGCTGTGTTTTGTGTATTCTTATGTAAGCATGCAGCCTCCTCTTTGCCTCGAGGATGATGATGGAAACTGTTTGTCATCCTCCCACCTCTCTCTCTCTTTCTCTATCTCTCTCTAACTCTCTCTCTCCTGCTCTTTCTTCATCCATTCAAATCAAATGTGCTTTATTGCCACGGCAGAGACATTTCCAGGCTAACATAACCGTGCCGACACACACAAATAGCTAATTAATTTTGAATTTCAAACGCATATCAACGGCGATGTACGCTGCAGGTTTTTATTACTCAAACGGCGTGACACGATGTCAGATGTTAAGCTCCCCACACAGTTCTGCTGGATTGCAGAGTGGAGGCAAGTGAATGATCCCACAGTCTGTCAGTAGGCACTGCAATGCCAGCTGACAGCCACTGGGAGAGAAATGCGACCTGTGAGTGAATGAATTAGGAGGATGTAAGTTGTCTAAACTACTTTGTATGAAAAGGACAACAGCCTATTAATACATGTGAAAAAATACAAGCTTTATTGTGTATTGACTTGATTCGTCCCTAAAATAAGCAATCAGTGCACACTATTTTCAGATAATGCTTTTTAGGGCTGTCAAAGTTAACGCTACTAATCATAATAGCGTGTTAACGCAAATTTGTTTTGACACCACTAATTGCATCAACGCAACTTGTGATTTTTAGGTTGTAACAGGCTCATTTTTAAAAACAAGTGGAGATACTGGCATCATATGAAACTAGAAAAACCGAAGGAATCCATTGGTACCAACCTTGTCATACTAGCTTGTTGCAAAGGAGGTTAAATAACGCTCCAAACTTATGCTAAATCTTAGTGAGGAAAAACGGTCATGACCTTTTTCAAAGGGGTCCCTTGACCTCTGACCTCAAGATATGTGAATGTAAATGGGTTCTATGGGTACCCACGAGTCTCCCCTTTGCAGACATGCACACTTTATGATAATCAGATGCAGTTTTGGACAAGTCATAGGCAAGTCAGTACACTGACACACTGACAGCTGTTGTTGCCAGTTGGGCTACAGTTTGCCATGTTATGATTTGAGCATATTTGTTACGCTAAATGCAGTACCTGTGAGGGTTTCTGGACAATATTTGTCATTGTTTTGTGTTGTTAATTAATTTCCAATAATAAATATATACATACATTTGCATAAAACAATAATATTTGCCCACTCCCATGTTGATAAGAGTATTAAATACTTCACAAATCTCCCTTTAAGGTACATTTTGAACAGATACAAAATGTGTGATTAATTTGTGATTAAATGCAATTAACAAGTTTGCAATATAAGCTTGACGATTATGTCAATGTTGTGTTCGCAACTTGTTTCTGCTGCCCCCAAAAAAACTGTTGTATAGACTACATTATGAATGCTAATATTGTTCTGTCTCTGCTGGTTGTGTAGACCAGACGAGAAGCCCATATCAACTATATAAGGTGATAATAATGTCAATGATGTGTTCACAGCTTATTCTGCTGCCCCAAAGCAACCAATTAAATGTTATACCGTCTAGACATACTGTTTCAATATAATATAATATATAAATAAAGCTGATAATACTGTATTTGTATTTCATGACATTTCAAAAGTTTGCTTCAAATGTTCCCGACACTTGAATGGAAACAGTGTCTTCTCTCGTTCCTGTCTCTTTTTCTGTCTCCATCAGTCTTATGTGATCTTGCTCTGCCTACTACTGTATTTCACTCCATTACTGTCACAGTCTATCTCTCATATCTTCTAATATGAAACAGCCTGACCCAATTTAGACTGTTTGAATAAAATATTCATTGCCCCTTCCCAATTCATGATTAATACTTTTTTTCACCCTAGAGAGCCCATTATGAAAATAAATCCTTTCTGAGTATCTTATTTCCTACCAGTCTTTTAGTGTTTTTTTTTTTTTTTTCTTATTTTTAGTCATCTCACTTTGGCCAGCTTCCTTTTATATCAGCTTCTTATATTCGGTCACATTTTCTTGAATTTCACAATCCGCTTTTTTTTCTGAACTTCAGTGTTTTTTGCTTGAGAACTATATTACATTCTGATTATAATATATGCATACAGATTAAGGCTATATCATCCCTTATGGTTGTGCTTAATTTGTTCATAATTGTACATTCATTTTGTTCCCACACAGACTTCAAACAGCTTAAAATAGTTTGAACATGCATACATTTACACTACACAGCATTTTAGCATATGCAGAATGTGTGGGAAGACCAAAGAAAACAGTATGTACTGTTTGAAGTCCTTTACAGATCAACAAACTGTTAAGGACCATATTCATCACCATAACTTCTGTGTGCCAGTTTCTAAAGTACGAGTAGGCTGCCGTGTTTACTTGGAAGCGTTCTCACTCCCAACTCGAGAATTATGGTAGCTTGGTCAGTGGCCCAACGCATCAAACTATGACACTCAATGTACCCCTTTAGCGTCAGTTTTGCATCTGCAAGGTTGCCTCTTGTGGCCAGAAGTAAAGGAGGAAGTCAGGTTACATAGTACAAAGAGTCCGTCATCAGCTGATGAAATGGTCATTATCAGTTGTTCCCTGGAGCATAGATTTGAGTTGATATGGCCCTATTCTACCTCCTAGTTGGCTCAGTAGGCCGTTATCATCTATTGATGAGCTGGATCACTGCAGGGAGGTTGAAAAATAGTTAGGTGGTGACCTCTAGTGGCTGTAGAATTATAAAGGGATAGTATACAGAGCGAGAAAGTCCGCGTAGGGAGGAGGTCTGTGTGGATGAATGGGTCAAACAAACATAGGACTTTCACCCAGGAGACCGCTGTTCATGTCCCGCGTGAAACCGAAAGTCAATGTTGACTTATTTTAACATAGTGCATTACATATGTTTCCCAAATTATGTTGCAAACGTACTTACTCTTAACACAAACCATGATCGGTTCCTAAACGCAACCAAGCAGTTTTGTTTGAAGTCACAATGTTAACCAATGTTAAAGTCTATTGGACTGTCCTGCACATGCTAAAGGGGTAGCCAGTGCGTTAAAACATTAACGCCAATAGTCCTGGCCAAACGTCCATATGTGACGGGGAGTGACTGGGAGTGAGAAGGTGTTGAATGAATTTCCTAATTCAAAGCAAATTTAAGTCTCTGCAACTTTGGTTTAATGGTATATTGACATGAATGGAAACCTATCATAGCCTGTCAGGTTTGAATCCAATCTAAGTAGTTGTTTTTGCTCTGAAATATGGTGGAAAGTAATGCATGCATAATCTGAAAAAATGATCTCAAAACTCAGACTTTGTAATTGCAGAATAATAATGAAACCACACACAAAAACACATAAGTAGATATCCTCTCCACATAGTCTGTTCACAATTCCTTGCGATACTATCCGAGTTACAATATATTGACATTCTGTGAGGGTGTGAATGTGTGTGCATGTGGATGTCCGCTTGTGTGTGTGTGTGTGTGAATGAAGATGGGAAGATCCAGCATTGTGAAGTAGAGCACATCTGGCAGATTTGGTCTCAGTTGGAACTCAGACCTGATTGTCTGAATCAAAATATGTGCGTTTACGCATTTCTATCTGAATGCATATTAAAAACACTAAATTTGCATAATGCTTTCCCTCGTGTAAATGCCCAGGAGGATAAAGTAGCATTTGTAACAACAGGATAGATAAATGGGATTTATTTTGTGCAGAACGCACCTCTCCCTCTTTCCTTATGCTTCTGGCTGGGGATTGTATCCATGCGCTATGGCAGTTTGGGTGACAGAGTGAAATAAATGGTGTCACTTTATTAACATCAAACGCTTCTCCGCCTCTTAGAGGATCAAAACATACTGAAAATCAGCACTAAGAAAAGCTCTCATTGTGTTTCACATTTTGAGACGCTGCATCCTGTGGGAGATGTGAGGAGGAAGAAAAGGAAGCTTGTTCAGTGTGGTGTTGTGGAAGACATTGTTGTACTGTGCTACCAACACCTCTTAAGGCATTTTTTCACACCTATTTGGTTTGCAGCAGTCATTTTAACCCCGGAGTGGTTTGTTTGGGTGTATAACAGCTCTGAAATCACAGCGAGACCTTGCTGAGTACATTTCCAGACAAACCTTTTTTTTTTTTTCTTTGGATTGAGAGTGTGATCCACTGCAGCTGCAGACAACACTGAGCGTTATGGGTTAAATAAGCTGTGACCTATTAGTCAATGACGCACTCCCTGAATGTGTTATAGCACCTAATAGCGCCTGGAAATCCAACTACTTCCTCCCCTGACGTTTGGAATCTCAGTTGTGCATAATATGTACTTGGCTGCAAGGCTTGATTCTCTTCTTTCAGCGTTCTGGCAAACATTGACCATTGACGTGTTTTTCTCTGTCTGTGTTTTTATCCACAAACAGCCAGTGGACATGTTCATCTGACAGTACAGACGATTGCTTTAACAAAACACACTATGTGTGAATTGGGCCTGTGTGTTTGTCTGTCTGTGTGTGTGTGTGTCAAATCCCAGACAGTCTGATTTCAAAATTTAGCAGAATCTCTTTGTACTTTTCCAACTCTCTTCTTTTCCTTGAGTCAACCTCATTTTTTTTTTTTTTTTTTGCTCAAGGTAGGAAAACCAGGTATCAAAAATAAATGGATGAACTTGGAGATGACCTGTTTTTGCTAGAATTTCCATTGGCCTTATATGCATTCACAGCACCTCTAAGTTTTGCTTCGCTTGCTATCTGAAAGCACCTTTAGCATCGTAGTCCTTAGTCACTTCTTGTTTGTGTGTTGCTGAGGGCACAGATGAGACACCGGGAGTGTGTTTTTTTCAAGCTAATTCTTAATACCAAAATTCAAACCAGCTTTTTACAGTGCTGCATTTCAGAGGCGATTCGCGAGTCTCATGCTGTACCCTAACAAAGGCTAGACCTGCCGACGAATACTTACTACATAATGTAATTGTACATGGAGCATTAATGTACAGCTTAGAATTCCACTAGGTGTGGCTCTCCCCTCTTTACTTCTATACTGTCCTATCTAATAAAGGTGAAAACATACAAAAAAAAAAAACATACAGGAAGAAAACAGCATTGATTTTTTTATCGACTGGGGAAATAAGATTATAGTGACAACGGAAAGCCACACTTGAGGCATTTCAACACCATTAATAAGCTCACTACATACAGTATATGTGTGATCTGAACAGCTGCCTGTGGAAATTACACTTCATTAAGCTTGCCAGAGGGAAAAAATAGAATGTAAAAAAAAAATGCAGAGGATAAATGGAGTATTGAACGTTACAAGTGGTGTGGATTAGATAGAAGTGTATAGATTTTGTGAGACTACTGCAGTGCCTGTTCAAAAAGTGCCTGTTAGGAATGAGTTTTTTTTTTTTGCTTGGCCTCCGGTATTGGTGCTTGCAGCTTTCTCGAGGGCCGCTCATCCAAACGACTTCACACTCGACACTGTGCTTCCTTGGGTCCTGAGAAATACACCTGCCATGATGTGCTTGCATCCATATACTGTATACAAGCAGTAGACGTAGTCTCCGTGACGTCACGGTTTCGTAGCCTCGAGTTCGACATTTTGGCCGTTACCTACTTGATTTTTGGCTGTCACCATCTTGTTTTTTTTCACTACCAGAAGTGACAAAAGAGGGTGGCGATAAGTACAACCGAATGCTGAATAAGACATTTTTAGGCGACCAAAATGTTACAACTAACTTCCATGAACTGAAAACACACTGTGAAAGGGTTAAAGTTCTAAGAGGAAAACACAGACAACACACTGACCGGACAACGCCATGGTAGTCACCTGTCAATCGCAAGGTAGCCACGTCCTAAAGCATACCCTGCTTTATGGTCTATTTGACTCAAAATGGGACCATAATTTACTAAAATAACGTCATGCTGTATTGAAGAAGACTTGAAACTAGCGATTGAGACCATAAACTCATATTTACAATGTTTACTGAGGTCATAAATCAAGTGAGAAGTAGGCTCATTTTCTCATAGACTTCTATACTATCGGACTTCAGTTTGCAACCAGAGGAGTCGCCTCCTGATGGACATTTGAAAGAATGCAAGTTCAAGGCACTTCCACATTGGCTCCACTTTTCAGAACCGAAGGTTGCATCCCCTAGAAATGCTAGAGTATACGCGTCATTTGGGTGCACACGAACATAGCTTACATGGTGTAATGCAATCTTATCCTGGGCCAATGATGTATGGACTACTTCACATTCTATAATATGAGTTATGCATTTTAATGGCACGAATAATTCTTGATCCCTCATAGAACGATAAGCTAAGAAACCATTTTACATCAGATACTTTGCAGCATCCCGGATGTGTGCACTCATATGCATTTTGAGGGATAGTGATATTAATGTTTTGGCAAAGAAACTGTCTTGTGAATACAATATCATCTGATAGCCGGTGATGGATGCACTCCGACGCGTTTGAAAAAACACTACCGTGATGTAATGGTGCGGAAATAGCATTGTAGACCAGATATTACACATCACTGCCATGAATCAGGCACTTAAAGCACCGCTGTTAGGCTCCCACCGCCAAGATCTCCTATTACAAATCTTCCTCTCTCTTTCTCCGTTTTTCTTTCACTGCTTCTCTTTCTTTCCCAGTCATACTCATAATGCGTGTGTTTATAACCGGATCTAAAATCAATACTCAAGTGGTATCTGCGTGCGTCTGGTGTATACTTCTGTGTGTGCAGCATTTGCATTTGTGTGTATGGTATTAAGCATGTGTGTGTGTGTGTGTGAGTCCATCTGTGTGTTCTCTCATTCCGCGATGGGACTGACCTTGGCGGTGATCGTCTCGTATTCCTGGCAGCTCATGTACTCTTCCAGCTGGCTGTTTCTGCCTTTGATTGGTTTGATTTCATCCATTAAGTCCAATTTAGTCATGAAGAGGAGATAGAGATGGAGGGGTGGAGGCAGGTTAAAGAAGGATTGCTCAGCCTTGATGTAATACACACATGCATGCGCAAAATGGCTCGCGGGTCAATGTGAGGAAAGTGGATGGATTGGAATTGATACTAAACCCCTCCCCAGGACAGCAATTGAAAAATATCTAGTGTGGACGGAGCTGTAGTGAGATTTATACTTGGCATTTAGAGTTTGGAGGGAGGTGTGTGTTTCTGATTGATTCTGGTCCTGTTTTGCCGTTCTGGTCCGGTGTACAAGCTTAATCCGATCTTATTTTATGTAAACCTAACAGACTATAATGGAGCACTGCTTGACAGGCCGTGTGCAATTTACTGCCGAGTCGAGGCCAGCGACGTGAAGAGATTAAATTTCAGTAGATGTGGGAAGGGTGAAAATGTGCATGGCGCACATGTTTGTTTACTAGAGAGTTTATATGTGTTTTAGGGTGTTGAGATAAAACATGGCAGTTAATCTAAAAAAAAAATAAAACTGTGCCAATACGGCACAATTTTGGATTTGAAGTCAACGAAAGGGGTGAGTCGAAAAACATAGATGAGGCAACGATGCAGAAGTCGCTACATTCTCATTCATGGGCTCTCTCAGTCCATGCGGGAGCTTGGTCAAATGTAACACCTAGTGGTAACATTTGGTATAACGGTCTGGTCCGGTGTTGGACTCAATATCAAACCAGTTTGAAAGTTTATCCACCGGCCCAACCCAAGAGGTTTTTCCAGCCTTTCCAAAACCAAAAACACAAGTGTAAAGATGTAATGAATGGATTAAAAGGTGTGTTTAATGTGTTGCAACTGTTAGCAGGTCCAGCTTTCTAGCATACTAACTACTTTCAAAGGTAGTTACAGTTTAGGTTACATTACAAAAAGCCTCATTCACGGCTAGCGTGTACACTGTGTAGTATTTTTCCACTGTGTGGAAGCCACTCCTGGATGCTATCAGTGTTTAGCCAACATTAACAACTCTGTCCTGCTTTTTATTGCATTTGGCAAAGTTTACACCACAACAACCCAAGCTAACATTATCCTAGATAGCTATACGCTTGCTAAACACAACGACCACGGTTAGTCCTCATCCCAAAAGCCTTACTTTTGGAATGTTAAAAGCAGGCAAAAATGGTTAACTTATAAATAATCTCTATGAACAGATATTTGCATCGGAATGTAGAATCTGTCTGCAATGGGACAAGATCTCAGTATCGGAAGCATTTTCATTTTTTAATCCGTTTTCAGTCCCAGTAGTATTGACTAATCACGTTTGAGTGGGCTTTGGTTGCATGTATAGGTAAACAGCCCATGTGGAGCGCTTTTTTTTATTTATGTATCTGCATTAATATACAGATATCTGTTTATAGAGATTAGCCGTAGACGTTGATTCTCAACTCCAACTCCATTCGCCCGTCTCAAGTTACTAACCGGGCTGTAAACAATGACAGCCGCAAGGAAAGCGAAGTTTTTTGCTGGATATATGTTATCCGGATATCCGCTGGCTACATCAGAACCCCCTAAATACTGGCTGTTGCCCACAGAGGCTAAATCGTTGTCAGACCGTCAGCCAATGGGTTCCATGACTGTGTTAGAATGAAATAACAGTCTGATCTTACTGGTGAGGATGCTGACTTTTTGCATCAGTCTTTTAGCATGATAGGCTAGAAATTTGAGTGGTAAATCTGTCACTGTTGTCATTTTTTTGTGATTGAGGCTGTAGGAATGTCTTATATTCAATAATTTTTCAAGACGTCCTGCTTATGCTTCCTGTATGTGAGTGTGTGTGTGTGTGTGTGTGTGTATGAAGTTTATGCACACACAAAATGCTTTTTGCTTTTGTTTTGAATATAAAACACTGCAGATGAAAGTTGACTGTTTGTGTGGTTGGGATTCATTTTACTTGTCTGTCTGTGTTTGTGCTTGTGTGTCTATACACTAGTGGTTGGTTGTTCTTGTGCTCATATAGGCATGATGTTTAGAGTTTCTAGAACCTGCCTTTGTGTGTGTGTTTGGCCTTGCTCAGTGCAGCATTCTCAAAGTGCACTAATTGAATAAAGAGTAATTGTGATGTATTTAGGCAGCTGCTGACCCCTGTTGTTCAAGTGGGTAAAGCCATTAGCTTAAGCATAAGGTCTACTCCAGTGGACAGACAGGAAAACAAAGCCAACGAGTGGAAGCGAGAGAACAGGAAGGCAGCAGGTTAGTTAAGTGGCTTGGGCATTGGTGCTTTTTTGTTATGCATTAGATGCTGGTACAAACAACCAAGGTACAAGCTTGAAGGCACAGAAGACCATGTTAACTATTAATTCACTCGAGAAAATGAAAAAAAAAAAAAAACAGCAGCTAAAAGGTTTTCCAGAGGCAACAGCAATGTACATGCTTTGAATTAAAATATGTGCGGCGAGTGTACAAAACATCAGGACTAAATGTATTCCCATTTTGCACAAGCTTTGTGTTGATTGTCTCAAACCCTTCCTAATGTGTGCTGTATTTCAAGTGCATCTCCTGTCAATACGGAGGTGCATTAATGAGTGAAATCAACAAGGGATCAGGAGGTAGAAAGGTTTGTCCACTTAGCATAAGATTGGAGGCTAGATCCCCGGCTCCTCCTGTCCGCATGTCGAAGTGTCCTTGGGCAAGATACTGAACCCCAAATTGCTCCCGAAGGCTAGATTGCATTATATTAGGTTGGCTCCTTGCAAGGCAGCCTCTGCCATCGGTGTATGAATGTGTGTGTGTGAATGAGTGAATGTTGACAAGTGCTGGTCGGAAGACTAGAAAGGCATTATATACTGTATATACAAGTCCTTTTACAATAGTGTCCCAAACGCTTTGCATTTACTTTATAAATTACACTCTTTATGGATGTAATTAACGTGTGTCAGAAAACATATAAAGTGTTGTATCATGTTAGTTTGTTTGTATAAGCAACCCTATAAAAGCCCTGTTTCAACCACAGGAACGTTCCCCTGGAACCTTTTGAGGAACTTGTTTCCACCACAGGGACCAAGATCTAACATTAAGCTCCCGGGACATTTTAAGGGGCTTTTTCGGGGGTTTTTTCAGCATGTTTTTTTAGATGAAACAGGCGGACACAGTGAACTGCAGGCAGTGTTTAGTGCTGTGAAAACCAGCAGCCCTCATCCCGTGTCATGTTGCTTTTTCAAATGTCAGCTGACTAATTTGCCTAATCTTTGCAGGTCTTTAGACCACAGTGGAAACACAGACAACAGTGGGCTGAAGGAAGCTTTTAGTTCCTTGAAAATTAGTTTTGGTGGAAACCCAGCTAAAGTTAACTCTCGATCATGGAAAAAAACATGAGCGTAACAGTCAAACAACAAGGACCATTTAGTAGCTTTTGTTGTATGTCTTGTTCTTTCAATCACAAGAGTTTGCCTAGTTGTAATGTTGTAAATTGTAAATGTTAAAATTTCCAATTTTTCTGAGAACTTTATGAGCAATTAGTAGTATCTACAATAACTGTTTCCTTTCAGACTATTTCTTCAATAGAAAGTGGTTCCAATGAAAACCAAAACCATCTGCACAACTATATGCTATGGTTAAGTGACTTGTAATTCGAGTTAACTGCCATGCTGATAAGCAATGTGGATATGTCTATGATAAATAAAATGATAGGCACGATTGCAATAATACATATACAATCAACAACCATATATGCTATAACATCAAAGTGTATACATTACCTTAATCTTTGCATGCTATATTCCATAATAGGTGATTTAAATGTGACAGAGCAAATGCTCTATGTCAAATGAAATGACTGAGATATGCATTAGATTAATCTCATATTACTATAATCTGCTGCAGCCTTCAGGAATCTGACAAATGAAGGACACAATCTAAAGCAGAGTTTCTGTATTTGCACCAGTCTGTACAGTAATCTAAACAAAAATGCTTATTATGAATTCTAGTCTGTAATGATGCAATTTTCTATGCTAATTAAATCTTTTAGGTCTGTGTGGATTGCGGAGCTGTTTGAATACTACATTGCTGTAAACAACGTCGCTCTTCTCGGCAAGAGCCCAGCGCTCTGAGACTGTTGGAGAACCCTTCAACATATGAAGTGTTTTCCTAACTCTGACATGACTAATCTATTTTAACAACACAAGTACCATAGTAAACTACCTGACACTCCTCAACAAAGAGCCCTGCAAACCACTGGATGACACTTTAGGATGACAGAGTAGTTTCCTACTTCTAAAGCCACGTCCAAATCATGTGGTAAAGATGGTGGCTACGAGCTCTTGACTTAACAATACAGTTCTCCTAAGTCAGTCTGAATAGGTACAGTTCAGCTCTATACTCAATACTTCAGTACAAGCATTAAGGTTGAAAAACCATGTGGCAGTTTATGATATGTCTCAACTTGTTCTGACTTTTTGGAAGCTTGTGAAGACTAATAAAAGCTATATAATGCTTACACTGAGGAGATTATTTAAACTCAAGAATTTATGTTCTCATGGCTGTGCAATACCATCGAATGGAAATATTCTAGATGATTGTACATCACTTTTACACATTTCCACAACATTTAGCCTGAGAAACTTGGTATCTTTTGAAAACGTTGGGTTCCCTACTAGAATTGTAAGTAAATGTGTGGGTTTGAGCAAAGTCTGGTGGCACAGCTTGAGTTTGTAACGACTTGACCCACCAGTGAGCTGATGCTTGTTAACCAATTCCTGTTTGAAAAACTAGTCATCATGGAGCTGCTGCTGTGTCACTTAGCATCTTAGTTTGGCTGCAGTTTTAATGGGTTTAGCTATAAACCAAAAAAAATGCAATGGGATAAAGTTAAGCTGCATGCTCAGTTGGACTTGATTGCTGTGTCAAAACAATCCAAAGTTCAGCTGAAACTCAGCTAAACTTAATGTATGATGAAATCACTGTATAAGGTCTACCCCGTAGGTGATTCAGAGGAATGCCATATAAAAGCACACTGTTCAAGTGCTCAGAAAATGGTCGTAAAAATTGTTTTAGCTTTCAGATTGTTCTAGTTCAGCTGACTATTAGGGATGTCAGGAGAACCAATACTTCAGTACCAAGTCAATGCCAAAATTCTGAAAATGTGACAGCACTCGTTTTTCTACAGTGCCCCAGTAACAAGGTATCAGGGCTCGAGACTAACAGCGTCCTGGGTATGATAGAAAATGCCTGTGATCATGCTACATTGTGAGAACAACAAATCTGTGTTGAAATTGGTGGGAGTGTAAGGTCAGCTGCTTGCAGCCGGTGGGCATAATGTAACTCAATGCAACCTCTGCTAATGTTAACATAGGTTGCATTGAGTTACTTTATGATTCTAGCTCTATTCAGTAAAAATTAGTATTGGGTGGAGTTAAATTCTAACGTTATGATTATGTGTTCATATGTAATCTTGTAAAATTTAGTTTTTGGTGAGAAACTTGAGGCCGATCATCGGGGATTAATAATACATTTGCAAAAAAACAGTATGCAAACGGTGGTATTTATGGTTTTGTTTTTGTTATTTACCATGGTATTGAATTGGGTATCGATAATCATGGAATTTCACTGGTATTGGTATCGAGACATCCCTACTGACCATATCACTAACTATTTGCACACTTGCCACCACATTGCACATTTACAACAAAAATCGTATTTGTTTATAGGTCAAATACAAATGCAAATGATATATAGCACTATATTTTGTCTCTCTACAATGATAACTCTGTCTCCTTGCAGCCTACTGCACACATTTGCAGAGGGAATTGGTCATATAATACATACATACTGTGTTGATGTTGTTTTGTTTCTAATTGTTACTATATATAGAAGACTTATTCAGTTTGTCAGATAATCAGCAACCCTCTTTCTGGAGTCAAAATGACATTAGTTTGACACTCATGATAGTGTCGCCGTCATAAAAGCATACATAATGAAAAAAGAAATACTTTGGGAAATTCTTGAAATGACCTTAGCAGTAGAAATGTGCCCCTATAGTGTATGACCTTAAACCTCAGCTACAATGACCTCTAACGGCATTTAGGTTCTACTGGACACAGCAACTGGGTTTAAGAGATTACATGATTTTGTGGTGCCATGGTAGCCTTCTATACCTGGTAGAGTGGGCGCCCCATGTGCCAAGGTTGAGTCTTTACCACAGCAGGTTTAAACCTGTCTTAAACCTTAGACTGCAGCTAAGCTAATGACAGACAAACAGCCCCCCCATTGGATTTAGATAGAAAGATATTTTGGGATTGTACATGGCTGTTTAGCTCACAGATGTCAATAATACATAGACAATAGGGGTATTTTACTGGATTTCCTATTCGTTCTGAACACTGCAATATAAAGTTTGCTATAAGACACACGACATCAGATGTAGCGCTGGCTAATTGCATATGCATTAAGTGTGGAAAAACCTGATCAGGAGCAACTAAAGTCGACAGAAATCTTCAATAACAGCTTCTTGGCAGCTTCAAAAGAGTTTGAATGTGTGAATACTTCCAAGTTGTCGCTCCTATCACTGCCAAGTCGTTCCGCTGGTTATCCCCGTGAGATTTGAATGCAGCCTAAGATCAGCTTCAGCGTATGGAGCGTGTGGAGAATCTATTCGAGCTGTCCGGGAAGCCAGTTGTTCATCAGTGAGCGAGCCAGGGGTGAAACTGGCTTTATGGAAGCTCTTTAGGGAACTAGGGGTGTCAGCGTGGAAGGCTTTCAAAGAAGTGGATCAAGCGGAGCTGCAACACATGTGTGAAACCGAATCGTATTTTACACACCACTACAAACAGAGCTTAATTTGTCCTCCTTACCCGTAATCCCTTTGGTTAATTCGCCATTCCATTTGATCCCAGTGGTCCCACACGTCACCTCAAGCTACACACGAGTCTGCAACGTGCGTGTTTATTAAGAAGACTTTGTGTGAAATCGAGCTCAATTTTAACGTAACTTTTTTATCAACATGTGACAAGTGACATTTAGCCTGTGCGTCCTTTCCCGTACAGTGTGAAATGTTGCTTTGCATGTTGCGTATAAGCATGACAACGCGACTTCATCTATTCTTCCTCGTCCCTTTTTGCTAAATGAAATTCCGTCTCCCCCCCTTTCCTTTCACGGCTCAGCCCTTATTTTAATTAGCTCGCTCTCTGATCTCCCTTTTTTTCTCATCTCCCTCTCTGATAATTCTCTCTCGTTTCCTTTGCATTTCTCTATCTCTCTCACTCTTTCGCTCTCATTACTGTACAGTCATTTCTCAGAGTAATTAATGAGCTGATATCTGCTTTCGTGCCACAGGGGTCATGAGCTTTCTCTCTCTCTCTCTCTCTCTCTCTCTCTCTCTCTCTCTCTCTCTCTCTCCCTCTGTCTCTCTATAACATATGAGTCATCCGGCGCTCTATTTAGCTGCCGCTCTGTCTTTCTGCTCTCCTTTCTCTGCACTCAAATAGAGAGAAAAACAAAAAAAAACAGGTATTGTATGACCTCCTACGTCGCCGCAAATTTCAGCTCGGCAATTACGCTGATAAATTAAAAAAAAAATGTATAGAGAGTGGTCCACAAAACTAAAGTCGAATGGCTTCTTAGTCAGACCTGGGTTGATATAATATGAATATGCAACATCGTTTGCATCAACCTGCGGTGGAGTTTTATCTCGCTGACTTCATTCCGATAGCAACAGGAAAGGTGTCAATTACTGAAACGGATACGGAATTGATCTCCAAACACTTCTCTGTAATTGTCCTTCTAACAGTCATTGTAATGTCCCATGTTGCTGGTGTGCAGTTACAGAGGCCAGCATTAAAGGACAAGGACGGTGATATTCTATATTTTTCTCCTTATAAACAAATCCCACGCAAAGACCAAAATGAATAATACATTTATTCTAATAGAAAGTGTTGTCTGTGTATCCAAAGCCTGATGGAGCTTATTCCTCTGTGCCATAGATCTCAACTGCTGTCCCAGATCTATTAAAAACACATCAAAGATCCTCTCTGGTCACATGTTTCGTCTTTACAATTAACATAGTTTATTTTTTTAGTCGACCCAACATAGGTTCCTTTGCAGGCCTGCTACCATAAATACTCATTTGCATACCAAGTGTTCATCGGTGGCTCTAAGAGCAATCTGTGTCTGGATATTCAAGGAAAAACACAGGTTAATGCAAAGTGTAATTGCACGCAGAAAGCAGCCAGGTTTAAATACAATACGACGCTTATTAAAACCAGATGTAAATGCAAATGAGCATGGAACAGATGTCATTTTCAAGACAAGGTATCCACATGCAGATCACATGTTAATACCAGGTGTAAATGGGCCCAAACTGATGCCAATTGCTCTATACTCCTTTTTTAGATGTTCGATGACAATCATAGATTACAGTATATATAAGAAGTGGACGTAGTCACCATGATGTCACCCATTGGTGTGTGGACTGCCATTTTGACACCTCAAGTTCAACATTTTGTCCGTCACCATCTTGGGTATTTACAACCAAAAGTGACACGAGAGGGTGGAACTAAGTACAACCGAACACTGAACAAAATGTTTTTCAGGTTATAAAAGGTTCTAATTAATTGTCATGAACTGAAAACACACTGTGAAAGTATTAAAGTTCTAAGACAAAAACACGGACAACTCCCGGACCGGACAACGCCGTGGTAGTGACCTGTCAATCACAAGGTAGCCACGCCCTAAAGAATACCCTGCTTTATCATCTATTTGACCCTAAATGGGACCATACTTTACTAAATGAACATCATGCTGCACTGAAGAAGACTTGAACCTATCGATTGAGACCATAAACTCATGTTTACAATGTTTACTGAGGTAATAAATCATAGACTTCTATACAAATGGACTTCTTTTTTGGAACCAGAGAAGTCGCCTCCTGCTGGCTATTAGAAAGAATGCAAGTTTAAGGTACTTCTGCATTGGCTTCACTTTTAAGACCCTGGCATTGCCCACTGGTGACAATAAGATACATATATAATAATGCCATATTATTACTATACAAATAATCAGTCCTTTATGTCTAATGACATATCTGTATCATTACTCTCTTTTGCAAATTATTTAAACCATAGCCAGTTCATAAAACACTGTACTTTTGTTCCTAAAGTCTGGCAGTTCTTCTCCCAGAAACATCTCTGGCAAACAGAAAGTGGTTCAATTTATGTGTCTGATGTTTATGAGCAGTGAGAGGCCACGCAGTCCATGTCTGGGAAGCGCAGTGCAGAAAAACCCCAGTAAATAATTTGCACCACAGATGGAGGCAAAACTGAATAAAAGAACATTTTGATTTTAAATGTGTGCTCCTTAGTGAGGGGGAATTACAGCTCTCTGATTTGCTACTTTATTAAACTTCTGAATCAATTCATTCTATGGACAGCATATAGACATGTACACATTAATTAGAATAACATGCTTTAACTGATATGGGTTTTTTTTTGGCAAATACTGTATTCTTCATCATTTATCATTTTTTTGTTGAAGTGGCTGCAAACGTTGCTGCATTTTCAGCCGGCAACTCATGCCTTTTTAGTGTATGTTAGTGCATGTGAGCGTGACGCACTGGCTAGCTCTCGGCCGCCGCTCTGCACTGCTCTCGCGGCAGTACAGCAGTCCCGACTGACAGTGGCGTCGCAAAAGCGTATAACACCCACCCTCTTCTTCCCCCCCTCGGTTAACACTGTTAGCTCTGTCAGCACTGCTGCCGTTGCTTGCACTGTTAGCGCTGTTAGCACCATTAGTTGCGAGCCACCGGCTCATCCATTGGCGTGTTGAGAACTGTGTGGATGCAATACCTATATGCTCTGAATTTCGTATCGAACACTCTGAATAATTTACTAATGTTTTATAGATCAGTTTTAAGCCATTCTTGTGAACAGTTTTGGGTTGTTAGGTTGTTAAAAATCCCTTTGGCTGGTATTTATCCTTTCCATTTGCAAATAATGCAGTCATAAACATTGGTAATAACATATGCTTATGGGTTTCTCCCTTTCAAGCCATCAAATCCACAGTAATGGCACTATGTCATTAATAAAGACTTTGTCCTTTGACAATTTTCCATTTTACTGATGAATTAAGACAAAGAAACTGAATGCTGGAAGATAAACACCAACAACAGGGATTTTTAATGATTTGCCAACTGATAGTTGTTCTTATTAATGGCGTTTAACTGAAAAAAAACAGATACACACAACTCTTCACTGACAAAATGAGTTTTCACACAAAATCTCCAAAATCAATACTTTTTTTTGTTGTTATGATGAAGTGTGAGAAAGGTCCACTGAGGTAAAAACCTCAACTGCTTTCACCCTCACCCAGGCTGTTCGTGTATTAACATGTGCGCGCGTGTGTGTGTGTGTGATCCCTTTAATCCTGATTCGCCCATGTCCTTCAAACCCCCAATCAAGGTTGTCATTAATGAGCATTTTCTCTCTCCCTGCCTCGCCCTGCTCTTTCTCTCTCTAAACCGTTCCTAATTAACTACAAGCACTGCTGCTTACTAATGATGACTGAAAATGTGTGTGCCTGTGTGTGAATATACATGCATTGCAACACTGCTGAGCGGGTAAATTGCTCTAATAAACATCTCCTCTGGTTTGATTAGCGACGCCTAAAAGTTGGTGGTGATTCAACTATTTGAGGCCTTTGGGTTCATCTATTCATGTCTGGTCATTAGGCTTTTGTAACTTCATCAGAATCTGATTCACTCCAGTTGCCAAGTTCAATACATTTTCAGGCATTAGCCACTGATGTGCACAATAAGTCTTGACGCATACTAACACAGTACATTGAGGACAGCTTGCAAAGTGCAAGTAATTCTTCTCCATACTGCATTTACTATCCTATCTTCAATGTATACACTCAACTTTCAATATAGCTCTCTGCATTCAGAGCGGCATAGAGTTTTGTTGATATAGAAAGGATGTGCAGTGTGTGATAAGTAGTCTATTAATCCAACATAGCATGAGAAAGTTATACCCAATAGAGTGAATACTGTGTGCACAGTGTGAAGCACACAGGTTTTCCTTGCACTGCATACTGAAGACTTTGAAGAAACACTGGGAAAATATAAAAAAATGTCAATAAATGGGCGATAATTCCCAATAATTTGATTGGGTGATGAAATGCCGCTGACTGTCTTTCCATTTCTTGCTTTTTTTATGTCCATTATGTCTTATACAATATATGCTAAATTCCAAGTGAAAGAATAAAAAAAAGTCCAATGTCATTAACGTCTCCATTTCTCTCTTGCCTTTTGTCTCCGTCTTTCTCAGGTGTCGTGTCCAGGTGGGGTGGTAACCATGGAGAGGCTGTTGCTGTGTGTAATGCTGGCAGTTGCCATGGCAGTGCGGGCACAGATCTGCCCGAAGCGCTGCGTGTGTCAGATCCTGTCACCCAACCTGGCGACCCTCTGCGCCAAAAAAGGTCTACTGTTTGTACCGCCAAACATTGATAGGCACACGGTGGAGCTACGGCTGGCTGACAACTTTGTCACAAGGTAACCGTCACGTCAGTTATAGTACTGTCAAGAGAACTGGTAGTTTATACAGCCAATAGTGCAGACACTGCTTCTGTTGATTCTACCTTACTAGGACAACTTCCAGCAGCCTACAAACCTTGTGACAGTTGCATTGTGTGGAACCACATCCTCATTCATTTCAATGTAACCACTGCTTTGACATAGTGGGGTTGCTCAGCTCGTCCCAAGTTGAACCAGGCTCAACCTTTGCTACAAGACATCAGGCAACGCACTGCACTGTGTTGGCCAATCAAATACATGCCACATTCCTGGATTCTCCACGATTGGGTTGTTGGATTATTGCAGAAAATAAGCTCTCTGGCAAATAAACTTTTGATACTTACAGGTTTTGCTCAGCAAGACAATCACCACAAATGAACACCACTTTATGATTTTTGAAGTGTAAATGCAATCGACAGAAGTAAAAAGCTACTGTTAGGCTATAAATGAGCTATACCACGGTTGCATGAATGCGAGTCGGCGGATGGCGTCTTGCAGTCTCATTTAGCCGCTTGTTGGCAATCGCCTCTGTTAAGACATATAAAAGATTCAAAATCCACGAGTGGAATATTTACTTCCGTATTTTATATCGTAGGACAAAACATTAAAATCTCTTAAGCTTGTGTTAACCACAGACCTTATTTCAGGTATCTAACTAAAAAAAACATTCAAAAAACCCATTGATTTCCAGACGAGGGAACCGGAAGTGCTAAAATGTTAGCTAATTTCTGCACCGCTATATTAGATTTCGTTTTTTCTGGGTCTGACGGTTTCCCTCTGAAATGACCCATCAAACTCATGGAGGTATAACTAGTACAGGCCTTGTGCTACTTGTGGTCTGACCACCTGCTAATGCTATGCCTCTACTACTACTATATTACCTTAAGTACTAGTTACTAGTATCATAGTTACCTCTGTTGGGAGTCCTATTGTTACTATGAGGGATACTATGTTACAATTAAATATTCAGCTAATTCTACTGCTACCAAATGCTGCTTCTGCTAATCCTGTTTGCCCTGCTAGTACAATAAATACCATGGCTAAAAAACTCCTATTCTATAACTAAAACTAGGCTACTCACGAAAAGTTATAACTGCAACTTTTGCTTCTACATCGATTACTGTAAGTGTACCATACTAAACTCTAAGTGGTAGAATACTGTTACTATAGCACCACAAAAACTTGAATTATTACAACTGTCAGCATCCTCCATATCATAAATTATATCATTGATTTCCCCACTCTGACATGTGTGTAAATAATTCTCAAAAAACTAAAGAGAATAAATGTTTCATGCTTTTTATAAATTATAGTAGTAGTAAATATCCACCGAGAAAAAGTAAACTATTCCTATTTCAACTGGAAGATGAAAAGTTATCATGAAATACAATGTTTCTTTAATAATATGATATTACTACTTCACTGACATTTAATTATTAACAACCAATGTATAATACTTGAAGAACTAAGTACACTAGTACTTGGAAAGTTCAGTCTTAATGTGTGAGACTGAAACATTTTTTTCCAACAAAGCTGGAAACAGAGACGCTGATCTATGATGTCATCAGGCGAGAGAGCCTGGAGCCTCTCCGGCGAAGATGAATAAGTCGCTGAATTTTTGGACGGAGCGGCATCGCCCAGGGTGCTTTTTATGACGATACGAGGACATTATCCGCCGGCACTAGGATGAAATAAAACTCATTAGGTGTGAAAAAAAGAACACATTCTTTGAGGCCGCAGAGTAAGTCATAGTCGGTTCATAGTCAATGGAGCAGCTCAAGGCTGTCTCCTGATAGCATTGCATTTTAAAGCCTCTGTTCTCTGGTTTGTAGCCTTTGGAGAGAGAGAGAGAGAGTTGTTCACGCTCACAAATATTAAATGAGCTGCACAGGATAAAAGGAATACCACGTGTGAAGTCTTTTCAATTAGTTTTGCTTTTAAATACTATTGAAAGACTGATAAATATGTAACATCACCTTTTAAAGGAAAATATTTGTACTTGTTAATCTACTCTGACAGCTTCACTTGTTGGTGTAACTCAAAACTATTGCTTGAACCAATAACAGAACTATACTAGAGGACGTATTATGATTAAGGCTGTCAATCGATTAACATATTTAATCGCGATTAATCGCATAATGGTCCATAGTACATTTTTTATCTGTTCAAAATGTACCTTAAAGGGAGATTTGTCAAGTATTTAATACTCTTATCAACATGGGAGTGGGCAAATATGCTTGCATTTAAGCAAATGTATGTATACATTTATTATTGGAAATCAATGTACAACACAAAACAATGACAAATACTGTCCATAAACCTCAGGTACTGCATTTAGCATAAAAAAAAATGTGCTCAAATCATAACATTGCAAACTCAAGCCCAACAGGAAACAACAGCTGTCATTGTGCTGACTTGACTATGACTTACCCCAAACTGCATGAGATTAGTATAAAGTGGGACTCCTGGGTACCCATTGAACCCATTTTCATTCACATATCTTGAGGTCAGAGGTCAAGGGACCCTTTTGAAAATGGCCATGCCAGATTTTCCTCGCCAAAGTTGGTACCAATGGATTCCTTAGGTTTTCTAGTATCATATGATACCAGTCTTCACTCTAGCTTTAAAACTGAGCCCGCTACAACCTAAAAATTGCAAGTTTGCGTTAATCTGTTAAAGAAATTTGTGGCGTTAAAATGAATTTCCGGTAATGCGTTATTAATTATGATATACAGTATGTCTATTTTCTAATTGAACTGCTCTTCTCTGTGTCCACAGTGTGAAGAGGAAAGATTTTGCAAACATGACACGGCTGGTAGACCTAACATTATCCAGAAACACCATCTCCTACATCACACCTCATGCCTTTAACGATCTGGAAAACCTCAGAGCTCTACACCTCAACAGGTATGGATTTGCAAATAGACTGATACAAGGTTGTGATATTATAGGTATTGCATTATTAAATGTGAGGTGTTACAATTTATTTCTAAAGCTAGAAAGTACTGTTTTTTTTCCATTTCATCTTTCTCACTCTCTCTGTCTCTCAGTAACCGGCTGACGAGGATAGGCAATGATACATTCAGCGGGATGTCCAAGCTTCACCACTTGATTCTGAACAACAACCAGCTGATGCTGATCCACCAGGGAGCATTCAACGACCTGCTGGCACTGGAAGAATTGGACCTCAGTTACAATAACCTGGACTCTATTCCTTGGGAGGCCATCCAGGTCGGGATCTCTTTAAACTGCAGCAGCCTTTCAAACCTGCCTGGCTGGAGGCCCTTCAAAAATATCCAATCGGAAGCACAATAAAATGGCCATAAAGCCTTTTTTGGCTGTCTATTTGAAATTAAAATAAAGAGATCTTAAGGGCTTTTGGTTTGAACAGAGGCCATTATGTGGACTATTCATTAAACTCCACTGAAGCTTAATTTCTAAGCTTTTTTAGTGCTCAGTTTCAATTTCCCGGTGCTCTTTGCCAGCCAACAAGCATTTTTTTATGTAATATAAATGTCAGGGCCTCTGTGGATCTGCTTACTAAAATGCTTTCCAACTTAAGATGATGGGTAGTTATAGTCACATCTGATAAATAGGTGCTGCATTAGGTAATTGTGTTTCTATAATGATTAACCACATCATGGATTTGTTGTTTTCAGTTCAACTTTACGTTTACAACGTAGGCATTTTAACACTGTAATTCAACTTCAACATATCTATCACCTCTGTACTATTAAAGGGAAAGTGGCAATAACCAGGATTGTGTAGCCTAAAGAAGTTAAGAAAGAAAAACAGTTTTTTTCTGCCTACATTCTTAACCCTCATATGTTTTTCTCTGTTATTCCTGCAGAAAATGATTAGCCTCCATACGTTGAGTTTAGACCACAACATGTTTGACTTCATTCCAGAGGGAACATTTTCCCTGCTACAGAAACTCAACCGGCTGGACGTCACCTCTAATAAACTCCAAAAGCTGCCACCAGACCCACTTTTTCAACGAGCACAGGTACCCAACCTAACAAAAAGGCCTAAAACACAATCTGGCACTTCATCTAACTAACAATTGTTTGAGTGTATTAACTGAATTCATACTAAATGTTTGAGTCACAATTTGTACAGTAGTTGTCCTTTGTGTGTAACTGACAACTGTTTGAACAACTGAGATATAATGACTTTTTGATGTCTTTATCACTCAAGGAAATTTTTGTTTTTGATATTCACATTAACAGATCATTTACATTGGTATAGTTTATATAACAAAAACAAATTGCAATTCCATGCTTTGCTTACAGATGAGATAAATGTGATTGTGTAGGTTTTGGCCTATAAGAATACAAAAAAAAAAAAATGCTGTTGGGCCACTATATGAATTGGAGTCAATGGGACAACTTTCAAATTAGTGACAATTAAAGTTGCAGTTGGTAACTTTGAGCAAATATCTTTAAAAAGTTACTTTTCAAAACTATACTACTGTATATTCTGACAGTAGTGCATGAGACAGATAATTGTGAAAAAAAAATTCTTCCTTTGTGTCCTCCTGTGCTCCTAACAGCATTTGCAACATTTCACCGCGCCGAAGGAAAACAATCAATCAGAGTCGAGGAGTCTCTAAAGCAGCTGTCAATCACTGCTCGCGAAACTCACAAACCCTGATCAAACTGCTAAACTAGCCAGCGCTGATCAAATATGAATCAATATTCTGTTACTGTAATGCCTATTCCTCACCTCAAATGTTTTCAGAAACATCTTGTAGTGTACTGTTTAGCTGTCAAATGAGAAAGTTTGCTCCGGCCGGCTGGCGGTTCTTGGTTTTGACTCGACTTTTATTAACATGGCGACCGGGTCACAAACTTTTTGAAGTTTTTTTTTTTTTTAAATTGTGTGTCTCATGCACTAATGTCAGGATACAGTTACAGTTTTATAACAAAATAACTTATTTATTTATCATTATCATTTGCTCAAAGTTACCAACCGCAGCTTTAAATCACTGTAAAACTGTTTAGAGCAAATTCAAACATTTTCTTCAAATATATGGTTATTTTAAACACATTTTGAGTCATTTTTCATATTTTCTGACCCTGGAGATTATACAATCACTCATCCATATTCTGGGAACCAGCAGGTCACATGGTAGAGAAGGGAAATTATGTATTTTTTCACTCCCTTTTCTTTATATGTTCATGGGAAAAGGGGCAAGCTACCACACACTCACCTGGTGGAAACTGGTTGAACTAGACAGCTCCAAATTAATATGTGGAATATGACTATTAAAGTTGTTCGTTTTTTTTTTTAACTTGGTTAAGTTTTGTTGGCTTGTTTGTTTGTCTGTTTGTCAGCAGGATTATGGAAAAAAACGCTGGCCCGATTTTCAGGAAACTTGGGTATGGCAAGGGCCAAGGAAAACCCATTACAATTTGGAGCTGATCAGAATCACGGGCGGATACACAGATTTTCTTTTGACTTACAAAAACAAGTGCCCTTCTAGTTTTAAATGTAATCATTGTTTCACACCAACAGGTCCTGGCCACATCAGGGATCATGACCTCCACTTCTTTTGCGCTGTCATTCGGTGGGAACCCTCTCCACTGTAACTGTGAGTTACTCTGGCTGCGAAGGCTGAACAGAGAGGACGATCTGGAGACGTGTGCTTCACCCCAACACCTCTCTGGCCGATACTTCTGGTCCATCCCTGAGGAGGAGTTTCTCTGCGAACCTCCACTCATCACCAGATATTCCCATGAGATGAGAGTGCTTGAAGGGCAGAGAGTTACACTCAGGTATCTATATATATATATGTTTTTAACTGAGATACATAAAAAAAAGTATGAATACATGCAAAAATGTAAAGATAAACAAAGTTTCCTCATTGTCCTGTGACCACAAACACACAGACACACACTGTCTGTTTTAATTTCTGGAGTTGTGCATTATGTTTACAAGCTGCTCAAGAATACAAAAAATGTCCAACTGTTCAATGAAGCACAAGACAGGGACATCACGCTAAAATTTTAAGGAGGATGAAACTAAATCAAGAACAGCTCTGAGAGATGATGATTACTTCATTTGCATATATATTGGTCACACGCTTCCAATCATGATAGATGTTATGTTTTCAAATATGGAATTATGGGGAGAAAAGGGGGGCAAAGGAAATCAATGAGAAGCTATTATTCTCTTTCCCTCATTGTGTCTTGTCTTCAGCTCCATATATAAGGTATAAGTCGAGATTATCAGAAGGTCAACCCACCTCACATGAATCATCTTGTGCAGCATCCATTTTAATGCTTGAGACTGCATATTATACAGTGTGAGCCTGAAGTAAAGTCACT